>WOGR01012755.1:0-10084 GCA_015342045.1 Leptinotarsa lineolata | reverse complement strand
CCACGTGGTCCGTTTTACCTTCAATGCAATTGGTTTGTGATTATACATACATAATTTGATATTAAAAATAGGTATTTTCATTTCAGATGGTTAACAACTATAAAAGAAAGTCGGACCGACAATCTTGGCGTGAGGAGGGTATGAAAAATGTCATCGAAAATGTAGCTTCGCGCAAAATTGGGTTTAACAAAGCGGCCGCCACATTTAATGTTCCAAAGACTACATCAATACGAAGACCAAAGATTTAATTATAGCTACGAAAAAGAAAATGGGCAAATTTTCAATGTCGAACAAGAGATAGAAAGCATCCTATGTCAAAAATATGAAAAATCGCTTTTTTGGATTATCCACAAATGCCTCCCTTATTCGTGTTCCTTCGTAAAAAGATGAAGCTCGAGTTGATGCTACAAAAAGATATTTTTACAGAGTGGGTCAAGAAGTTTATTAAATTTTCAAGAGCGACCATCGAAAATCCAGTCTTGCTTTTGCTCGATGGGAATGCCAGTCACACAAAAAACATGGATATTATCAATTTAGGACGGGATAACGGTGTGCATGTGCTTTTATTTCTGCCTCACTGCACACATAGACTACAACCATTAGATGTAGGATTTTTGAAACCTTTTTCAACTTATTATTCCGAAGCTGCAAATAACTGGCTGAGATTTGATTCGGGAAAAGTAATAACCCAATTTCAAGTTGCAGAGCTAGTCGACAAAGCTTTCCAAAAAGCTGCAACTTTGTCAACTGCTTATAATGCTTTTCGAGCCACTGGCATCTGACCATTAAACCCTGACGTGTTCACAGAAGCAGACTTTCTGGCAGCAGCGACCACTGATATTGAGATGCCAGAAGCAACGTCAAGAGATAACGAATCAGGACCATCGATGATTCAACCCGAAGAAGCGCTCATCATCGACGAACCTGAATTATCAGTAACTGCCGATCATGCAGCTATTCAAATGAATATGACACCACCTCTAGTCAATGATGAGACATCTGGCACATCTAGCAATGAAGGTGTCACTGAACAATTGTTATCAATGACTGATATAGATTTGAACACCGCTGTACCATCGCCATCAGCATCAAATGATCAGAGCATTTCCCAAAATAAAAATCCAACCAGTAAGATGAGCAACAGCCATCTACGAGTACATCCTTTTCTATTGCTCCAAAAGATATCATGGCCATCCCTAGAACTTCTAAACGGACAGGACCTAATATTAAGCGAGGAAAGACAGTCGAAATAACATCATCATCCTATCGTGAAGAATTAGAAGCTACTAAAAAATCACAGGAAACGAAAGAAGGTAAAACAGAATCTTTTTACTGGAAAAAAGGGAATACGGAAACAAACAAATACTCAGAAAGGAAAAGGAAAGGGGAAATCTACAAAGAAGAACTCTAAAAAGAAAAGCATAGACTCATCTAGCGAAGATGAAGAAGACGTATGATGTTTCTATTGCTTTCATTTATTTTCTGAATCAATAGAAGGCTGGGTACAGTGCCCCGCATGTTGTTTATGGGCACACTGTAGTTGTGGCGGTGTCGAAGATAATGATGAAGATGTTAGATTTGTTTGCGAAAGGTGTGCAGTTGAATAAATAGTAGAGATTTTTTTTTCGTTCTTATGTTGTCATAGGTCCATTTTGACTTCATGACTGGTTCATTTTACCTTCACGTATAGGCAGAATGTACCAAACCGAGGATTTTGGAAATCATCCAATGTCTTCTATATCTGTGATTTGATTCAAGTGATCCTCAATAATAAGTTTGATTAATAAATGCTCAATAATATAATAACAATGTAAGAAGAATAGAGATTTTATTTTTCGTGTTACATTGATTTTTCCTTAACTGGTCCGTTATACCTTCTGTTCCCCTATATATGCCTAAATTTTTTCAGTGATTTTGATTTTAAAATGTGTAATTCCAAGAGCTGATTTACCTAAAGAAGGTTCAAAACAAAAATACATCCGTTTTGAAAGTGATTCATTTCAGCAAGGATTCCTTGCGAGGATAAGGAAAAGCTCATACAAATATTTCGAAAGAAATTTCCTTCCACCTGTTCCTCGCCTAAGAATTTCCTTTCCTTTCAAAATCCTTCCACTTCACTTCTATTGAAACTGCCCAATGTTTGTTATAGATGTATTATGAAATCTAGAACCACATATTGATATATGTCTGTTCCGGAATTTGCATTTAGGTTGTTTGGCGGGATGAATGTTTCAAAATTTCATTTCAAAATATTTATTTTCTTATACCTACTTCATAAAGTTGATATTTCATTCAGTGTGAGTGAAACAGGATAAGCTTTGTCGTTCTCTGATTTTATCTCACAATTAGCATCAAAAAATGTAAATTAAGACCTCAAAAATGGTAAAATTCATGTAATTGGTTAATAATAGGCATCAGACATCAATGACAATTCTGTCATTGTTAAATTTGCCATCCAAAACCAGTCTAGGTCTAGATGATCACGACTGACTCCAACGATGTCTTGCTATTCCAACAGAAGCATCTGCTAGATTTTTTTCTGGAAGGAAGCTTGCAAAAAAATCTATGGGATGTAGGAAAGAAGGAAATGAATATTTTGAACAAAGTTCGAAATAATTATTTCCTCAATTGAGATTTCTAATTCAATTTTAGCATCAAAGAATCATGTGGATATAAAAATTTCAACAATATCATGACTCGACAATCAATCTCAATGTTTTATAGCATTCAACTGGGATGGTAGGAATAAAAAATGTTCCCTCTCATTATCAACTACTCATTAATCTCTTTTTCACCTTCAGTTTTCACAAATCCATCTCTGATCGCCATATGCCATTCACAGAACGTCTCCGAACAGGTTTTTGTGCCAATTCCTTATCTTGTGGCACGATTTATACTTCTAACAATATCTACAGTATATTATTTTACATAAACTGACATATATCATCGTTCGACGACGTACAGGCATAATATCTATCATAAATTATGGGAAATTATTTTCCTATTTTGTAATAATTACCTATCGATAAAATGTTGAAGAATATAAATGACTTATTGTCCATTTGGTACATGCTTCATGGCGCATTGTAATGAATCTGACCTTTTTGAAAGTATAGAATGGTGAATTACATAATTGTTTCAATTTTGATTCCGCAATGATTGCATTTCTATTGTTTTTCTTGGTTATGACTCATCATTAAACTGGATTGAATGTATTTCGATGGATAATGCTTCGAATTACTTAGACTACTCAAAATATTCGGTCCTTTTCAACAAATAAAAATATTTACGACATAGGTAGGATAAAAAATCTCTGTCGCTGTCTATGAGAGTGTGCCGGAGAATCCAAGGCAGTTGATTTCGCGTTGCTCACCAGAAGTCGACGAGTTACTAGTCATGACTTGGGCCTGCACCCGTACAAAATTCAACTGACCCAGGAACTGAAGGTAAACGACCATAGACAACGACCTGTGTTCGCTGTGAAGCAGTTGGCAAGTGACCCTAATTTTCATTGAAAAGTCATCCTCAGTGATGTGGCCCATTTCATAATTAATATGTACGTGAACAGTACACCAACAGTAGTTAGTGGCTTAGCACCAAACTATCACGAAGCATTTTTCTAGAGATTAGCTCAAAATGAAACAGTTTCAATGACGTATTGGTGCGGAAAGTGTTTTCAATAAACAAACATCTTCTTGGTAAAATAGTTCTTCGTTTCTTGGTTCAAAATATGTTATCATTCCAGAAATAATTGTATGGAAACCAAGTAAAATTTCCGTATGAATCATTCATTCTCTGTTATCTTATTTTCTTTCAAAACTAATGAATGTATTTTTTTCAGGTTCAGCACTATATTCTGGTGGTACAGGCACAAGACGCAGGTCATCCAGCCCTCTCAAGCACTCTTACCGTGTATTGCAACGTCCTGGATCTCAATGACAACGCTCCACTGTTTGATCCGATGTCCTACAGCAACGAAATTTTCGAAAATGTTACAATTGGCACGTCTGTTGTGACAGTTAGTGCTACGGATTTGGATTCAGGTAAGGATTTTCGAAGTGTTCTTCACCTTCGTCCAAAATTGTTCAAAAATGACATCTCTTTCTAACATGTAATCTCAACGTAGCTATTTATATGTTCTACTGAACCATCCCCAAGCCTTCAGTTATTTTGTAAAGTGAGACCTAGTTTTTTTCCAACTGTAGATATTATAACTCGAAAGGCTACTATTGAAAGAAATAAAGTACGGTAAATTTAAAAAATGGGATAGAAAACACCAAAGTAGTAGGAAAGTCTCAGTATGTGTGTCCATACTTTTCAGCGATACTCTCCCAGGGCATACACTTTTTCAAATGTCTGTAAAACTTCAAGTAGTTGGTTTTTGGTATTGTAATCTTCAAAATACAAATTGTTAAACAAAACTTTATATTTCATCTTTCCACGAATTTTTATTCGGTACTTTGATGAGCTGTCGCGAATGATAAGAAGCGTTGTCAAGAACTATAACACTATTCGCATCCAAATTTGGGATCAATGTGCTTTCAAACCAATCCTCGAAAATATCAGCTTCCTTGGTCTTATGATAGTCAACATTGCAGTCCTCAGGTTTTTTCCACACGTTTGTTTGTTATTTTAAATCTGAACCCTAGTTTCTTTATCCAATCCTGAAGGGTATTCTCACAGCAGCTCACGTTATGGCCGGAAGTATTCAATTTCTTTCTTATGATTTCAATTGTAGCAATCTTATTGCTTTTGTAACAGTCGTATATTGATTTTTTCAATGATTTTATTAGATGAACATCTAAAGGTTTTGGTAATCCTGTATCACATCGTATCTTGCGTTCATAAGGTTTGTTTTTGACTATTTTACGTGCAGTTGAGCAAGGAATTTCGGTCAAACTTAAGATGTAGATTCTTACATACATTGAAACATACTCTCTGTGTTTCAGTATTCAAATGCATCCGAGACTTATTCACTGGTATCTCTTTTTTGCATTGTTCACCATCATTATTGGAATTACTACACTGGAAAAAGACTGCGTTGTTATCACACTCTTAGTATTACTATAGTTATTACTATTAGTACTTGTCTAAGGATGCCACATTTTCAACAGATAACAAAAAATTTAAGTATAACTGCGCCAATATTGAATTTCAACACTTAAATCACGATCAGTTCCTGAACTTTAATGAGACTGCTACGATAACCGTACCCGCATTCCCCGATTTCTTTTCGTTACCGTAACATTTCAAATTTAATTTAACGACTCATCAGCCAATTATAAAACCCCGTTAGTAACAAGTATCCAATACGAATCGCCAATTCTAGAGTCCACGTGGACTAGTCGGCAGGTGGTTCATTTTTATGTATTGGTTTTTTTGTCCTTTGAGAATGCCGACACTCTTTAAAAGTGCACAATATCAGTTACTTGGACTATACAAAGTTGGGTCAATCTCACTTCTCGCGTCGAGAGTTTTTAACAAAACAATGCATTTTGTTCCAGTCTTACCTACCTCTGTACCCAATATAATCAGTTTGACAAGGAATAAAGGGAATTATAAGATAAAGAAATAACTTTTCTCTGATTTCTACTGAGTTATTTATCAGTTACGACCGGTTTCGGTTTATTAAAAATAAATTTTCAAATAAGGACATTTTTGATAGTACAGATAGAATCAAGAATGTCTAACGATGTATTTTTACTGTAGATCTACCTAATTCGTCAACGTAATCTTCTGAAAATTGGAAACGTGTCTATTTTGTGCTAAGTCACAAAGATGGCATAATAGGTAAACTAAAAAATTATCATTCAATCAGCATGTTCTTCGAAATACCAACATTTTTAGAGGAATCAATTACTCAAATATCGGTTTGGCTGTATAAAGGGCAAATTATCGACAAAAACATGAATTTTAGATTCTGTAATCGAGTCGTTGCTGTGACTTCTACATTATAAACTTCGTCCTCAAAGTGAACGCACATATCACTTATGAATTCTGCCACATTAGTAGACGAAACGTTTATTACTTCAGGTTCGATTCGACCACGGCCAACCATCCCGAATTTTGTTTTCTTTAATCATACTTTGGTCAGCTTATAGTTTTTTACCTCAACTCTCCAAACAAACTCTAACTTTCATTAGTTGAAAATCCATGATTGATTTTTCAACTACACTTTTGGTTATAGTGGTTGCATTAGCTGAGCTAGTAGTAGTTTTAGGTAGATTTTACTTCCGCTCTTAACCTACAATACTATATTTCATTAGGGTATTAGTGATTGAATAAATAACTAGAAATTGTATGCACTAGTTTGTATGGTGAGTGATCTTTCAGGTCGGATGGCAGAAGTGTGGCTCTACCAAACTCTGAAAACCTGATTCGGTCCACGGCGGGGCAGGCACAAAGTATGTGCTCTGCTGTTTCATCATATTCCAAACACTCACCATACAAACTAATCGGCTTCGACAAGAAGCTGGGTTTATTTGGTAGAGTTTGAATAGGTGTGAGCCACAATAAACCCTTGTGGGTTGCGGTGGAGGGTCGAATAGACCCACTCACTTCTGACTTAACCTAACCTAACCTAACTGTATGCACTAAAAATGTTACCGAAAGATGCCGCCCTGTATGCATCAAACCAAGAGAAATAAACATAATTACAAGTGGTAGGAGTCAGGCACATAGAAGGGAAAACATCATGATTTCACCAACAAAGAAAAAATCTAAAACCTAATTATGAACACACAAAGCGTCCAATCTGAAATTGCTCTTCGAAATTCAAAATTCGACATGGCCCTCCATTAAAATGTAATCTCCGTCTGGAAAGGCGCAACGAAATGCACTTGTCAAATGGAGATATTAAAAGGCAGACGAAATAACGCGAGCTCTGACAGATCTCGAAGGCCTTCTCTCCGAGGAATATCCGCGTCGAGATTAAGGTGAGGTTTGAGGAACAAAAACTGCGGGAGCGTTAATGAGATGGCGGTTGAGCGTTATTTCCAGATGTGGAGAAGAGCGAACGTTCACCTAATAATTCAGTTTTACTGTTAGTTCAATTTTTGCTTGTATTTTCAGGTTTTTTATACGAAAAGTATAGTAAAACTGTAAAAGGTACTTGGGTACTTCCAATCGGATTCGGGACAACCCGTAGGTACCATAATTCCATTATTTCGAATGTCTTGCAACAACTGCAACTTGTATATATTGGAATTGGCCCATACTTGATGCAAATCCATAACTAAACACGTGTTTCGCCATACAATGGCTTCTTCAGGCGTGTCTTTACTACTAAAGACACGTAAACTGAACTTGGGAGGGGGAAACTCTCTATAGGTGTGCTGTTTTACATTATTCTTATTACTCCCCCATTGTCTTTTTCAAAAATTACGAAAGCGTAAAAGGGCCATACTCATTTTTTTAATATATTTCTTACTTTAAATTCTTTCAAGTTGGATTTAGCGACGTCATAAGATGGACGGGTTATTGAAGAGAGAACATTAAATTCAACAACTAAAAAAAGATGAAGATATTCACGTATTGGCATCTATGTCACTCATACACTTAACGTTAGGTACAACGTCACGATGTTGCATATTAACATTGTCAAATATTTGTGATTGATTTGATTGGTCACATATGATGCTGTGACGCAGTGGCCAAGACGTTGTGTGATCCGCAAGTAAAATATATGTCAAAGTGCAGCCAGGGCCAGTTTATATTGTCATGTCTATTGTTGGGTTGTATTAAAAACACGTCGAAGTTCTGAGTTCAAAGTTGGAATTTCGAAATTGGAAAGAGAGGTTAAGATCTCCCTATACTATCCACGGGAGTCACGTTGCAACTGTCGCGAAACATTATTTTTGGATTTGCATGCACAAACCTACAGAAACTTTTTAAATGAGATTTTAGGTTCGACTTATTTGTCCTGTATATATTTCCACTATTACTTCGGTAAAAATTAAAAAAAGTTCTGAATCTCTCCTTACGAAAACTCAAAGGAATAGACAAGAGACACAGTTTACGAATGCCAAAGATAAATGAGGCTCCCAAAGACAATCCGTTGCAAATTTCTTTGTAGCATGCACTGCAAGACATTCAGTTGAAACTATAGCAAGTTCATTCTGCTAAAAATTTACAAAAGTGGCTATAGCTATAATCGACTACGACAATAAAATAACATCGAAACAAATCATCTGTTATTACAGCTATATATGCTATACGTACATCAAATAACAGCTTCCAGCAGGTCTACCAAACTAGAAATATAAGCCCATATAATAAATCAGATTAGGTTTTCCGACGATCTCAAAGATTGCATCTTCGTAAGGACAAAATCATCGCCTTTACTTCATACCGATTATTCATTTCAGAAATCTGATTGTACAATTCATATTATAGATCGAAATCACTTGGATCGTTGTTGGCTGTGTTTCAAGTAAAGGTCTACATATTTATCTCTGAACTGTTTAATATTTTACTCTGGTAAAATCCATACGCTGCTTTACCCTGGTGTTCCCCATGGATCCATATTGTCTCCGACCCTCTTTTTATTGTATATCAACAACTTATTGGAAAAAACCAAGAATCCAATATATTGCTTTACTGACGACAGCACAGTTGTCTACACTTCAGCAACTTTTGATGCTTTGTAAAGCTCAGATCAGACCATCTTTGGAGTATTGTTCTCATGTATGGCCCCTATGCATACCCTGAAGATGCTGGGTTCCATTCAGAAAAGAGCCATCCGCCTGATTGGAGACGCAAACATAACTTGCAACCTTGATAGTCTGGAACATCGAAGAAAGGTTGGAGATTTATTTCTCTTCTATAGATACTTCCACGGGAAGTATTCAAGTGTTCAGAGCGCCTTGAGGATTTTTCTGTAGTGCTTGTGTTTTATCCGTAAAAAAATTTACTCACATTTTTGGCTACCTGATTAAACTTCAAGGATAAACTCTGTCAATACTCGCGAGGATTGATAAATTTGTTTTGGTACCACGTCTCACAATTTTGTAGAGCTCACATCACCCCAACCTCACCATACGTGGTCAGTATTTCCTGGACTGGTGGTCCTTGGACCTATGGTCTAAGGCTGTTGAGTTTCATGATCTATAGGCTAAGTAATGATTGTTATGAGGTGCGTTTGGTTTTTCTATATCGTGAAGCTTTCGTTGGCTCAGAAGGATCTGAACTAGTAGGTAGGTACTGTATTTTCAATTCACCTAATAGTTTTTCAAGCAGATGTGTAAAAGGCGTACATCTAATATAAAGCAAAGTGATTTTTGACTCTTGTTTCATGATGTTGCTGAAGTTTTTTTAAATAAGTTCACTTTGAAATACTTTTTGTTGATTTGAGAAGCCAATAAACTTGCATATTTTTCCATTTGAAACTTGGATTATTACCATTGGTCGACTATATACACGTTAAACATTGCTAAATGAACTGACTTGACATATTCAGTTGTTGGTTGTTGTTTTATAAATTAATCACAATTTTGATACCCCATTCATCTTCTTCTTATCATCGCCTATAATTTTATTAGCACTATAGTGAGTTGCTCCAGAAGCAACTGCCAAGAACAGGCGAATACTTGGTGATATCTTAGTAATTCTGCAATTGGTGGAACTCAAATCTCAAATACGCTCTTAACCTAGGGAGGGTACCTCTACCCTCCATATCTTAACCGAAGTTATAGATGCCCTGAAATGAATCCAGCTAAATTCTCGAATCGTACATTATTAAGATTGTGCCTAGGCTAGGCGCTGGCCTCGCGTTTTTATCGGCACTGGAGATTACAGGTGCGGATTGGCTAGAAATTGTCTTGTGTACAAACTAACAGTTCTTCTAATAACATGGCATTACGTCCGAAGCTGACCTCGGGGTCACGACAACCGCGACATTTTGTTTTTGTTTTTCCTTTCGAGAGAGTCTATGATTTTACGTTATGGATGCGTTCCGGTTTAAATGTTTTGAGTTTCGAATGCAAATTCCGATGTTTGTTTGAAGGTGAATGACAATGTTTCGTGGTGAATTTCAGCAGTTCGGACTTCCATTGTCTAAAAATTTGTAAAATGATTTGAAATCCCT
>WOGR01012754.1:0-10084 GCA_015342045.1 Leptinotarsa lineolata | reverse complement strand
GGTTGTTACTCACCCTCGCTAGGGGGTTGAAGGCACAGGTAGAAAAATACATCTAAAATGTGTCCCCCTCAAAAGCAAAATTGACCTGTCCGAGCATCTTTGCGTTGAGTTACAAAAAAAGAAGAAAAGCAAGGTGCATACTTTTCGTTGGACCACTCTGTATATTACGTTGTGAATTATGTCTGTTAACTTTATTACGAACGTAACTGAATAATTGGAAGGACTTTTTTACAGTTTGTATCAGAAAGCAATCTCCATGCATAATCGATTATTGTTTGAGAAGAGTTTTTATAGAAGTTTCTTTTTAATCCTTTCTCGATTTTTTTATTGATGGAGTAGTAGGAAAACAAAAAGCTTTTTCCTATTATTTATAAAAATCCCTCTCCGTATGGAAACTGATTCAATAGTGATCAGAATACAAATGTTAAAATCGATATAACTGTAAACTACAATAATTGCTCATTTCGATTCGATTGATAGAAACTTGTGGACCATAACATTCGTGGGTAGATTTTCGTTTGTCTAACCCACTTCGAGGTGTCAATTGTTGTGCTCGGAACCAGTTTCATATCTGTTTACATATCAAAATGAACACAATTCAAGACGTCATTTTTCATGACTTGGTCATGCTGAATCATGGACATTTTTTGTTAGTTTTATACTGTTCAAGGCGGTGCGATGGAGCGAATCTGATTCAAGGACTCTTGTAGAATTGTGGTTAATAAGCTCTGCATTCAGAGTGGTCGCTGATATATAGCATGTTTGTTTGATAAAAAGACCAAAAATGGTATTTATGTGAAGATACAAAAGTTTTCAATTCATTCGAAAGAGTATTCAGTTAAAATATCATCTAAATTAAAGTTCTAACTGATATAAAAGGTGGTGCAGTGATATTGTTGGAAGTGGCAAATAATTTCGTGTTTTTCCTATAATCAATTTTCTCTATGAGAAAAAAAAAGAAATCAGTTGTTAGTAATTTAACACAGTGAATTTCGCAAATCATTGAGATTTTACTACGATATTACTATAAAAGCTTAGCAATTTTACGACAAATTTAACGAGTTTAATTAGTAAAGCCACATAAATTATCATGTAATAAAATTTATATCAACAACATAACAGAAACATTTATAGTATTCATTGATTTCACACTGATAATAACCAAAGAAAAAGAAAAATGAGAACATCAATATACAAAACTAATAGTTCATATACATGCGGGCATATTTGCGGGCTTTCAAATAGCAGAAAGAGAATGACTTTGAGTATTGCGGATTTGATTTTTTAAGGGGCTAATAGGCATGATATTTTTGATGTCAGGTGGAATTTTATTATATTATTATAGATATATGAACGAGAAGGATGACTTGTAAAGTTAGGTTTTGCGAATAATTAATTTCCGAGTTTGAAATCATATTAACCTTTCATATGAACTGGAACTGGAGCTATACTATAATTATACTACTATACAATGCAAGTGTAGTTCATTTCCTGATCTCCAGTTCCTGTCCTACCTTTCTAACCAATTATTCTTTCCGTAAATTTACGTCTCACTTTTGATAGTGCGATTTTCGTCCAACCAATTAATAACACTAGAAGATTCCTCACTCTTCACAACGCCACTGCTCCAGAACCTTATCGGGTGTTCCAATGATTGCTCCCCAAACAAACAGTACCAGATTTGTGTTCACCTGAAAAACCGATTTCTTTCCAACGTGCCATTCGACGTGTTGATTTGTCCTCATTAGGTATGCCAGACCAGGTGTGAACGCTCTGTTAATAATTCGCATTCGTAATTGGGCCTCCTAATAATGAAAAGTGGTAATGTTTCGTTTCAAGGTCTGTGGAGCATTCATTAACCTTTTAAGGTTACGTCGGAGATATCGACTGTCCGGCGTTTATCTGTTGAAAGGATTCGAGTGCGAAGCGTTAAACATGGTTCTGTTTTTTTTGGGTGTGGGTTGTTTATTCTGCATCAATTTTCTTTATTCTTTTCTCGTTTGAAACTTTTCAATACGTGTATCTGATTAAGGTAGATATCAACTGTCAGAATTCGAATCGAAGAAGAATGAAGAAACAGAATATCATTTTTTTGTATCAAGATGGAGTAGTAGAAAGCCAAAAACTTTCTTTCCCAAAAATTAATCACTCCTAAAAATAAGATGTATGAAAACACTTTTTTTTGCCTAATTTTCACTACGTTTATTTATTTTTACGACCGGTTTCAAGGTTTAGCCCATTTTCAAGAAAGTAACTTAGTTACTTACTTAGTAAGTAACTTAGTTTTACTTGATAATGGGCTAAACCCCGAAACCGGTCGTAAGAATAAATGAACATAGTGGAAATGAGACAAAGAAAAAGCGTTTTCATTCATCTCATTAAAGGACTCCTAAAAATGTAACCCTTTCATTTGGAACAGAGTTCTTATCCAGCAAATTCAGTAAGGAAAGCGATCAAACCCAAATCCAATAACAAGCCGTGATAAGTAAAATGTGGCAACCTTGTCCAGATCCTGTTTGACAATTGGGCTCTCTGATTTCTTTAATATGTGAATTAAACAGTTTTTCTGTATGAAATATGTTGACGGTGTTGTGTAATCAAACACTTGACCCATTTTCTTGAAGCAGATATCATTCAGTGAAGTCCTCTTACTCTTCCATTTGAAATTATTCAGAATATCATGCTAATTTAGTAAATATTGTGATATTTTTAATTATCTACATTTAGCTATATACCTTTGGAACCTCGGTAGCCTAACTGGCGACAAACTCAGTGAAAAACATCATAAATTATTTAAAATACATGATGATACGTTTGAAATTTTCAACATTATTGACAGTTCTATTGAACGTTCACTTATATGTTCGGTTCAATTATCAAACTCATTTCCATTTCACACTCGTTATGTACCTAGATTGGCATTTTCACTATTTTCAGCTGAACCAAAGGTAAATGAAGAAACCACTTAGATAGAAATCTGAAATTCTGAACTGAAAATCTGAAAATAAGTCTAGGATTATCACACCTTTCAATTCATCGTCAAAATAAATACTTCGTTATCAAATTTAGAAACATTCACCTCTTCCAATGACCCTACCTCTGGTAAATACCTCCGGGAAAACAACTACCACCACGATGGATATTAAATTATGTCCGTCAAGACATTTATGCAAGTTACCTCATAGACAGTGGCGGATCTAATGGGGCACCGGGTCATGTGCCCCTAAGATCCGCCCCAGAGGATTGAAAGTACACTAGATGAAATTTGGTGAAATAAATGTTATCATTGGGAAAGAAAAGTCAAACTGATATAGATTGATAAAACCTAATATACATATAAAGCTCAACTGTATTTATACGTTACGTATACGTTATGTGGTACCCAAAACATACCCTTGAGGGGACACAGATACGATTGTATTATTGAGACAACTGGGAAGGAAATTTCAGAGCACTGCTAAAATTTAGAGTTGACGCTGGTGATGACGTTCTAGCCTCACATATAAAAATTGTGTAAGGAATGCCAGTTACATCAGCAAAATCACGCAGAATGAAATAATAGAATGCTGTGGCGAAGTTATCACTGACAAGATTGTTAATAAAATCAAAGAGTTTTTCACAATAATAGCAACTGAGACCACAGATTTGTCTGTTGGAGAACAACCTACAATTTGCATAAGGTATTTTAACACCAAGGAATACAAGATTGAAGAAGATTTCATCAAGTTTGTGAATGTGGTGAATCTCAGTGGTGAAAACTCAGCTTACACAATTTTACAAGAGCTAGGTGAAATTGGCCTTGATTTGGCCTATTGTCGAGGACAAGCCTATGATGGATTCTCCAATATGAGTGAAATATTCAAATGGATGCAAGCCCTCTTAAAGTCATAGAGGGATAGCATTGCAGGTTCTTCTCGTCCATCCAGCAGCAGAAGCACGCTGTGATCGAGTAGATCACTGACAGACAGATAAGTTTTGCAAGAGAACTGTGTCTGAGTACCAACTATACTTGTCTGGGCAATAAAAAGCTTCACCTCTGAACTAAACAATCCCCATATCTTAGTCTGGAGTTCATCTGAGCTTGATATAATTTCAAATGTGTTTGACTGATCCAAATAATTTTGAGCTTTCTAAATTAATATGAATATGGGTTTGATTACGATTCTAGCATTTGACAGTGACTTTTCCAGGTGAGACACTTGTCTATATAAAATCCTGAAAACTGAACATTCCGAAACAATATTAATGTTATTATTTCCCATACTGTTATTTCAATTCAACGGTATTCAGGTGAAAATTGCTTGCAATATATAAATAGAGGTCCCCTTGTCAATTATCGTACGGAGCTGTAAAAGCTTTTTTCAGCACTTCCATCCTTATATATTTATGAATTGTGTCTTTATATTTACAAGAATAGATAGTTTTGTGAAAAATTCTGATATACATCAAGTTAATACTCGTGCTCGAATTCACTTTCATTTACCAATCTGTCAAAATAGAGTACATTTCTGTTTAGGTTTGTTTAATCTACATTGTATGTTTTTTCTTGACTATTCCAATTCAATATTTTGTCTCTTGGGCAATAAATTATCATTATTATTATTAATATAGTAAGAATGTCTAACACAAATTATTGAGATAAGTTAATATTCCGGAGACATTACAAATCGATGAGGTTCATTTCAGAGAACATAAAGCATCACCTTGTATATAGCAACAATTTTTCCTGTATGAAATATGGCATATATAGAAAAAATTGTCTCCGTAAGGGTTTCAGGTCAATATATGATATAACAAAACATTTACATTGTTGATAAAAAAATCGGAAGTAGTAACTTATAGAGGTTTCTGTAAAGTAGAAAAGTGTGGAATATTTCAAAATAAAAAAAAAATTGAAATGATTTTTTTGAGAAAAAAAGTGTTTTGGATTTTCACATTGAAAAAATATGGAAGAAAGGGAAAAAAAGTTTTACAAAAATGCAACACGTGTTTCGGCTAGACACTAGCTTCTTCAGGCGTGAGTATAGACATGCCTGAAGAGGCTATTGTATAGCGAAACACGTGTTCCGTTTTTGTAAAACTGTTCAGTGAAAATCTCACAATGAAGTTTTCTGGAATAGGCCCCAACGTTTACGTATGATTCAAAAATAATCACACCTAGATGTTAATTTCATGGCTGCAAGTTGTATCGCTATTGGAAATAAGCTTTTTATCGCTGTAAAACTCCGTTTTTATGGCAAGCCTTCAACTTTTTTACCATTTTATTGGTTTGAAGAAACTGATTATTATAAATAAGTTTTCTCAAAAGCAATTCGATGCACCCCGAAGCTTCTAATAGAATTTTATTTATTTTTTTAAGATCAGTGACGTTTGTAAACAAATATCTACTAAAATGTTTTATTCAACTAGGTGCCTCTCGCAATATCACCTCAAAGGTTTATTGTCATGAGGCATCGTCAATAATAGGTCTTGCTAAACCTTTTTTCATCTGGTTATGGTATATAATTTCATAGATTCTCATAATTGAAATTTTCTGATTGGATATCAATTTCTCATGGATTGAACCATAAAATTACGAAGCACAAATCAGAAACGGGTTAAAAATAAACTAATCCAACAAGTGATAGTCATGAAGTTAGATAGCAGGGCATTGATGGCGTTCAAACGTATTTGAAAGGGGTTCTCAGAGAATAGGTCATAGAATGTATTCGTGTTATTATTATCAGATCGAATTAAAAAAAAGTGAGTTAATTCTTTGGTAAAATTGATAATAGGCTACGACCATAATGAAGTATTGTTATTATGCAGAAGTCATTTTTTCAACGTTTCGAAATCCAGTAGCATCACCAAGACTGACTAATTACCAATTTCCTTAAAAGTTTGTCCCTATGTTTGTAATTTTTGTATTGCAGACATATTATTTTTGGGTTCATTAAAAAAATCTTTATTCGGAAAGTATTTTTGAAAGAAAGGAGTCAGCATAACTATTAGAATAATCAATTTCGCAAAATCGAAAAACATAATGACATTTTTTGTGTCTCTTGTGTATTCTGACATCCATATTTTCAGGTTTCTAACAGTCGACAGTAATATGTTGGACAAATCGGTCGATTCATGCGAACACTGGTATACCAACAAAAGAGACGTCAACAAATATAACTATAAATGATTCGATAGACCTTTATGAATACACAAGAATTTAAGATTCAGAAATTACTGTTACTTTTTATTTTTAACCACTTCTCACGAAAAAAATATAATATAATGATGTAGGTAACTAATAATATTTTCTTATGAATGTTTAGGTAACTGAAAACAAAAAATTCTTTGTTTATATACTTTTCCCAATTTTAAATACAAATAAAACGGCTAAGTTAGGAGACTGTTAAACTAAACTAGAGTAAAATGAGGGGATTGTTAGAAACCAAGGCATATTGAGAAAACTAGATCAAATAGGCACCAGATAAGGTTTCTTCCAAAAATATACTTTGCTGGAATTTTCGAGTAATTTATTATACAAAGAAACTTTTCACACCATCCTTACTTATCTACAGCATTTAATAGTTTTAACGTAATTGTAAGCACTACAATCACACATTTATAAGTTTTATCTATTCCAAAAGGATTATCTACCTGAATATCATATTTGAGTCCTTAGGTGTCAAATATAAATTCAAAACTTTCTTTGTTTTCGCTTGATTACAAGTATTTGCCCTCATTATTTTCTCTGAGGAAATACCTATCACTGTTCTTGCCCAGTTACCTCTGAAAAATAGGTCAAAAGGCTTCGAATCGACGACCTACTGCGACCCATTCAAAAATAATTCATTTCTATCAATTGCGACCGCGTCTCTAGTATTGAAAGTCTTCTCCGACGCACCTGACGTTACGACAAAACCAGAGAGCGTAAGCGGTAGACAGAGAAAACGCGAAGATGGCCGTGACAGTGGAACAAACATCGAGCTGGTGGCCAGGTAAACCTATAGGAATGTACGGGGGGACAAGGTAACAACCTGTTGTGACGTCACCGCCCGTGCTGCCCCTCTCCACTCTGCCGAACACACCGACATTAGTGCTAGTGTTGTGGACGAAGAGTGAAGTCGAAGACCTAGTTTCGCACGTGGTTCACTTTTCGTTGCGTTCGTGACGTTATTCCTCTGTCGATGTACTCCGCTACCCTCGTAGTGATCCCCTAGAACTTTGACAGCAAACGCGGAGGATTCGTTGTGACGTTTGGTGTGCATCTTCAGTATCTGTGTCGGAGACTTCAACGCCCGTACAGACGGGAAACCCTCCCCCATGTTGCCGGGTGTTTCGAACTAAAATGAAGCGTAGATGGAACGGCTTCAGGGATGCCGCGGAGGAGTCTAGCTCGGAAGTGACTTCTTCTTCGACTTTAGTGATGAGTCCGGCCAATTCTCTGGCATCTGCGGATATCGGGGACGTCGATCTCGAGTTCTGGGACTTGGATTTGAACCACCAGCATCACGCGAGGAATTTGATCATTCAGAATGGTTACAGTTTAACGGGAACTATTATTTCCAGTCATACGTTGGCTAAAAGTGATACAAGTTCGATGTCAGGTACGTGAGTTCATGTTGTGAAATTGATCACCTACTTCATATCAGAATTAGTTGATGAATCATCTGAGAGCATTTCTTGGGAAAACGCAGCAGTAGGTTGTCTTCTTAGGCCAAACAGCATCATTCTATTAATCATTAAGTTTAAAATAATAATGATAAGATAAAGTAAATCTATAAAGCTCATCTTCTACAGCCTGAAAAGTGATCATGAGAAAGTGTCTTTCTTTTTTATCTCCTTAGAAAACATCAAAAAGAAAATGAAATCAGAATTGGCGAAGTTCGTTTCTTTTTGAATACCTCAGAATCTTCGGAATTTAATAATTTGAAACGTCACACGAATAAGCTCTAAATTTACAAACGTATAATTAAACTCAATTACGTATGGGAATCATTTTTAAAATAGAAATGAGGTAACAATGAATAATAAAGTAAGTTAGGATAATTATAATTTGATATCACAATAAAAATATATATTGTATTTTTTTTGTGCAAGTGATAGTGTTTGATTTTATATTTACTTCAATTTTTTGATATGTCGCTGCTATTTGTTCTTCCAGCCCTCTAATTTATTCTCTATCATCTGCAAAACGGCTTTTCAAAAGTCTTGGCTAAATTTAGAACACCACGGAAGGACTTTTTTTATATAATGACTCATACATTAGGAAGGAAATTGCCTCTTCTGTGGATTTTTGTGACTGAAATATCAACTTTTCAGAAATCATGTTTTTATGCTTCAAATAAATTTCAATTTTAATAACGAAAATTTTGAAATGTTACTAATTACGAAAACGGAGGGATTATAAGTCGTGCCACTTCTAGTAGAATCTGTGAGCATCAGTTTCACCTTAGCAACTTTCGAGGAGACTGGAGTTTTATTATTTTCTAGTTTATTGATTATATTCGAAATGTGGATTGAATCTGTTAGTTTTCAGGTAGCCTAGATAGTTCAAAACCAGATTTTTAATTTATTTGATAAAATATTCGCCTTTACGTTAGCAAAATACTTATTGAGTTCATTGCATACATTTTCAACGATTTTTCCTATTTTTTTCGTTCATTATTTATTTGATCGCTGTATATATCCTATATAAGTACGCAAAGCTAAGTTGTTAACATGCGTCAGAGTTTCTCTGAATTATTCTATTAGTCAGATCTTCATTCCCTTGACATAATATGTGCGGGACCCCCATGTTTGTTCACCCTCCATTTGTGGAACGCTTCAGTAATTTTGTTTTAAATTTGATAAATTTTATGAATGCATTGGGTGCTGATACTATTCATAAAGTATTTCTGCTTGGTTACAATTGTCCATTTATTTTTATATCCACGAATTTATGTATCTTTAAAGACACAGTTATTTGAATATTCTTTCACTTATTTTTAAAACACATTTTTTTGTGTTCCTAAAAATATGGTTCGTACTATAATCATTTATTCACTAGGCACATATTATAGGCACCTAGATTTCTGAAAAAATAGTCTGTAGAGATAGAAATGTATACATATTTACATAAGTTCAGTTTGATATTTTTATATATATTATTTTGATAATTTCGATATTTCATTTCATATTGAAAAAAAAAGTATTTTCAGAAGGAGTTTGTGAAGAGCTTTTTACTTTCAGAAAAATATATACATAATCAAAACAACATATATCATGATACTCATTCAGGAAAATGAGATCATTCGCAAATATATCTCGAGTCTGAAAAATACATCTATGAATTCACATTCACATTCAAATATACAAAACTTTCCATTTCTCCAAAAAAATTAGAGATAGTATCTACACATTGTTTGACAACACACATACATTCGCTGAATTTATTTTCAATTTTGCTGACAGTTTATAATTTATGACAGACATTTAAATTAGGAATAATGTTATATAAATATGTTACATCTACATCTGTAAAAAGGTAATATATGTGAATTTATCACACTTTTTTCAATTATTCCAAATGAAGAAAAAACAATTTTTACCGAAAACTCAATGAAAACGTACCAAGTAATTCAAAAGGTATTTTCAATTCATTAGAAAAGCTAAGAACATGAATCAAGTACGTTCCAATGTACTTTCCATCTATGTACTTCCAGTCTACTCAATATTTTTGGTGCTGATAAGTTGATGTCATCTCTGGTTGAGTTTAAATCTCTGGTTAAGTTTAGTCTCTAATTCTTTACAGAAAAAATAGTGATGAAAAGTTATAAAATATTGCCATTGTCCATATAAGAAAGATTGTCTTGAAATATACCTATTGCCTGTAACCTGAGTAGATCTTATTTTCTTGATACAATAACAATTTTGGGTGATCAATAAAAAACAAATCATTATAATTGCGAATGTTCTATATTTTTGTTACTCGCCGTATACATACAACTGTAAAAAAGCTTTTGAGATTTGTTATATAAAATCATATATGTTATATCGTGAGTAGGACGATCTCACCGGTATCAGGTTACCGAGATAACGACTTCCAGGATTGCAAGTCAGCAGAGTC
>WOGR01012753.1:0-10084 GCA_015342045.1 Leptinotarsa lineolata | reverse complement strand
AGAAGACAGTTTTATTTGAGATTAGGATGTTGCCAAGACGTTCGCGGTGAACATTTTGAACATCTACTTCGTTCCTCTTCGTATTCTACATTTCATTACGTTTTGCATTACATTTTAGTTTTTGAGATTATTTTCTCGAATTTCGGTTATCACGTGATTTAAATTTATTTTATCTAATTGTTGCAATAAACTTGAAGGCGATAATATTTCGAATAGACCTTTCAAAGGATATATCACAAACCTATACTTCCGATTTAAAAAAAATTGGAGATTGTACCTGTCATTCGAAGGGGGTTGAAGGTAGGGGTGGCGTTTTTACGTTGAAGAATGTCAAATTATAATTTGAATTTGACGTGTTTCGGGTTTTTTTGTAAATTTGTACAGTAACCGAAATAATGAATTTATTTCATTTGGCTTTTACACACTGTATGTTGTGTTGACTCATGTTGACTTGCGATTATGGATTATTTATTGAACAAAAGTACTTCAAAAGTACTAAAAACATTAGGTTTTGTGATATGTTCAATTCTGAAAGTTATTTGGAAGCTAATTCGAATACGTATCAAGTTATTATTTTAAAATAAAATATATCATATATAAACTGGTGAAAAAACTTTACCCAATAACATTTGGGTTAATGTTGAAATGAAATAATTTCATCTTCGGGAAAATCAAACAATGAATTGACCTGCTCATCTGACTAATAACAATATTTCATTTTTGGTCGAACAGCTAATATTATTTTCATTTCTTGCATACCTAACGAACCAACCAATGAGTAATTCAAATAATTTTTCAAATCCTAAATATTCTGAAACAACAAAAAAATCTAATTTTTATAATTATGAAACTTGTGAGAAAAGCAGAAGCTTCTTTAGTTCGATGACTTGTGACATATGTATTCGAAATTGAACTTCTTTCGGAATTATTCTGATATAACAGCATTTATGAATGATCCAGAATGAGTTGATAGATAATGCAAAATATTATTTCATCGAGTAGAAAAAATTATTATTCAGCAACTTATGCCAGTTCACACAGCCGTAACCTTCATGAGATATGAAAAAATATTTCATGATGTGAATGACACCAATTGTCACATTTCTGTCAGTCACTTCGATAACACCATTCCATAACCGTTCGGTTTCATATCAAAAATTCTCGTTAAATATGTCTCAACCACCTCCAAATAGATTTGGTTTCCAAAAACCAAATACCGTTACAGTAACTTCAACTAGAACAGTCAGAATACCAGGGACGAATACCACCAGAACTGAGATGAATACAACAGTAACAGATGTGAAAACATGCCCAGCAACAAGAGTACCTCGACCCCAAGTTTCACGAATTGCTGCGCCAACAAGCTTCCGTCAGCAACAAAGTATTAGGTCTGTACCTCCTCCTACAAGTGTTCGTCAACAACCTACTAGCCCCACGTCTGTTCAAGCCCCAAGAAATCCTACCGCTCCAAAAAGTTCTTGTCAACCACCTTGTGGAAGGGTATCAGCTGCTCGAACAAGTTCTCTTCAACCTAGTAGATTGCCACAGCAGCTGGAAACTGGTATTCCCGCTCGCACATCAAGACTTTCCTCTCAAATCAAACCTTCTGCTGCAGTACCTATACCAACAGATGCACCTCGTACTTCGTCCACTATTCCCGGTGTAGGAGCACCATCTTTCCAACCAGACGTATCAACTTTCAAACCCGGTCAAGTGTCTGCTTCACAACGTACCTCAAAAATTGCGAAATATTCTATGAGACAACAACAATCAAAAGATATGAATGTTTCCAAACTTCAAGCTCTCCAAATGGTACCCCAATGTATGAAAACCACTGAACAAACAATTCAACAAAATCTTCTCGATCAGTCCATTACTAAACCAGGTGAAAAAGTATCTGCGAAAGGTAAAAAAATTTCAAAATTACGGCAACTATCTTTTAAAACTCCAGCTGGAAACGAAAAGGTTTTACAAAAGGCCGTTTCCGAAAAAAGGGTCGAAAGAGATGCTGAAGGAGAAAGAATAGTTAAAAATGTGGAGTTTTCCGATTTGAATGAGTTGACTGGAGAAATGGAACGAGTAGAGATAGGAATTCAACAATTGAACCCAGAATTTAAAATGGCCGAGGGAAAAGATGTCGTAGGAGTAACTAGCACAGTGGTTGTAACTCCTTCTTATACAACTGTCTCGAAAGATGTTTTGCGTACAGTAACTGAGCCTTTAGATGGTGGAGCGGTCATGAATCCAGCTCTAGTTGCACAACTAATAGAAGAAGAAAAAGAAGACGTAGACAATACTTTAAAGATGATTCAGCCTGATATGGTGCTATCGCCAGGAAACTACGAGAAAAAGCAAAGGTTACAGCAACTCAGGATCAACCCCGAATCGATAGCTCTCTTAGAAGAGTCTATAGTTCATCCCCAACCCTGTGCTGATGAAGCTCAAGCTGAACTGAGACCTGAGGCGATGGCTACTGTGATGCACTCAGTGGAGAAAGGGGCAACCCCTGAGGTCAACCCGGAACAGTTGTTCAATTCGCTATTCAAAGAACCTTCTGATGAACAAATAGTTCAGTTGAGTTCCGTTACTCCTGGACCATTGCGAGATGTAGTTGTCCCAACTGAAACAGTGCCACAGGCCATTCACGAATCTATTATCAGTGAGGACATGGTTAAGCTAGCGAACAGATATGAAGATGTGTCTGAAAATGTTCCTTATGTTGATATATTCACTAAAGTAATGGAGGAAATGAAGAAATCACCAGAGAAGGGAAAAAATAAACCAAGAAGTTTTCGACCAATTGAGGATGAGAAGTCATTGTGGGTTAACGCCAATATGGAACATCTAGTCAACGTAGTTGGAGCTGAACCGGTAGATGTGCTAAATGCGGCAGACGTAGACGAACTGAATAAATCAGGTGTCCTAGAAAAAGAAATGGCTGAGGGAGTCGACTACTTTTTAGAGACTGATCCTCTTCAATACTCAAATAGGGTGCAGCTTCGTGGTTCGAAGCCTCCTAGTTATTTTCCAGGATATATAGTTGTATCACCAGAACTGCCAGGAATGGTTCAAGTTGCCAAAACTCCGGATGACGTATTCGCTACTGCCTGGAAGTCTGTTCAGCCTAGATATTTCGCAGACGATTCATTGTTGTCGCGAAGCACACTCATGTAAAGAATTCGAAAGTGAAATTCTGAACTCTATTAATATTCCACTGCCCAATTTCCTTTAACTCTATTAAAATGAAGTAATCCCACGGATATTCTTTTGTTTCAATAGTAGACAAGAAATCCATCTTGTATTGTAAACTGTACATTTGCACCAAGTTTTGTTAGGGGGGCTGCTACTTTCGCATAGTCTCCCCTCTTGGAGCGTCTCAAGGGAAGCCTCATGGGACTTTTTCTTCATGATTTTTCAAATTTTTGGCAAAGGCTACTTCGAAGCCATGTAACTCATTTAGTTCCTCCAAGTTAGTGAAAATACTGCAGCCTCGCCAGCTTATTGCATTTTCCTACCATGTTTTTATGACACCCATTCCAAAAAATCTTGTTACTTGTATACATACGTATGAAACACGGTGAGCTGTTGAATTGTATTCACTGAGAAGCCCTGTAATCATTTTGAGCCGATCTGTTGGAACAGCTCTTCAGTGCTTTTCTCAAACTGCTCCTATTTTGAAGTTTTTCTAATTTTCCTTGAAATATTTTTCCAGTATCCTCTCATAGACTCACTTTCATTGTCCCCCTCATTATAGTTTTTGGAACTTCCACAGCTAGTTCAGAGCCATAATCAGATCTGATTACCCGTGTCTACCACACTTGTCAGCTTTATCAATTCATGTGATGCCAAAGTGGCATGGCTCACGGTATTACCATTCTATTCCTATCTATTGATTCTTTCAGATCTTCAGAACATTTCCAGGTCAGTTTCGAGGCAACTTTTCTGTTCTGTGTAACATGGCAATATTAAGGCCGACGAATCCTCAAATTAATACTCTATGCGCACTGCTAAATTACATACAATTCTGCATGAAAACGGATGTACTATATAGCGAGCGAATAATGCAAGGCGCACACCACGACAGGACGGCACAGGACAAGAACATGCCAGGACGGGAACATATCGTGGAAATTCGTTTCTCTTTCTATAGTTTCTCATAGGGGGCGCATTGAGTCAGACAATGGACAGTTAAATGCCAGGACGGAAACAGGACGGGCATTACACATGCCATGTCCTCTCCGCTCGAAGAGCGAAAACTTCCTGTGCCTGTCCCAGGCCGTCCTCCCACCCCTGCTCCTTTTCTCCTCGCGACGCATGCTTGACCTTGGATTTAAGTACTCTACGAAAACACCACGAGATATTTATGTGTCTTTCCTTCAGCCTTCTGGATTGTCGCCATAAAAATATGGAGAATTTCGATGAAAAATGGATATGTGTCATCCAACAATACCCTGTATTGTTTGATTCTTCCAATAAATCATATTATGATGTAAACGTTGCAATTACAATATCCTACTTACTGGATGGAGTGTCAGAATCTGATAGGGAAGTCATCGTAAACAACACTAGGATCAAGCAATTGAATACGGTAGGGGAAATAAGAAGAGGAATCGAGCAGTAAGGAAAGGAAGAAGGTGAGGGAACAGGACGCGGCATCTCGCCCTGCCGTAATCTGCGAAGGGGGCAATAGCAAGCAAATGACAGGCAAATGACAAGCCACGTCCTGTCCTGTCGTAGTGTGCATCTTCTAGGCATGTTTCTGTCCCGGGACCATGGCGGGACCGAAACATGACGTGAAGTTTCGTTTCTCTTTCTTAAGGCTCATGCCAGGATGGAAAAGAACGGACCAGACACATACCGTGCCGTCTCCGTTCGAAGAGAGAAAACTTCCTGTGTCTATGTCCCAGGCCGTCCTTCCATCCTTGCTTCTTTTCTCCCCACGACGCATGCTCTACGAAGAAACCACGATATATTCACTCGTTTTTTCTTCAGCTGTTTCGATTGTCACTATAAAAAAATGGAGAATTTTGACGATAAATTGATATGTGTTATCCAACAATACCCTGTATTCTTTGATTTTTTATTAGGATGTGAAAATTGCAATTACAATATCCTCCTCAGCTAATAAGGTATCAGAATTTGACAAGGAAGTCAACGTGAACAATACTAGTATCAAGCTATTATATACGGGAGGGAAAATGAGAAGGGGAACAGAGCAAGAAGGAAGGGAATAAGGTGAGGAAACAGAACGCGACATCCCATCTTGCTGTAGGACAGGCAAAGGACAGCCTACCTCCCGTCATGTTCCCATCCTGTGCCGCTCTATTGCAGTATGTGCCTTGCTTGGGTATCCGCGATGTAAACTTATACTCGCGCAGTATATTTGAGCCCTCTTTCCATGTTCGGTTTCGACGTGCTTGTATATCAGGTGTTTTTGCTTCTCGGAATGACTGATCATCCACTCTTTACGGTTTGCAAATAGCACATTCTTGCTTTCCCTTATTAGAAGATCTCAATGGTTCAAGAGCATCCCCAATGTTACCGTTGATGTGATTTCATCATATTTCCAAAAAAGCAAGTCTGAATGATTTTTTAAGAGCACCAAACACTACAAAACAAAGATGGAAATATTATCATTTGTTTCAGCATCAATGAGTATACAGTGCGGACGAAAATAGTCCCCCTCCTGTCTTTCGAACCGGGCAAGATATCGGAATCGGACGAAATTTTTGTAAAAAGGATTCATTTTTAGTTCTTTCTGATAGAAAGCCAATAGTGTCATATCACTTGCCACCGAGAGGGGACTATAATTTTTTACAAATGAAAATAGGGGTTTTTAAGACATTTCATGTGAACGGTTGAGGAGTTATTGATATTTGAATTTGGATCTTGGAAATAAATGTTTCTTCGAAAGAGAAATGAATTTTACAATAGATAAGTGGAAATTTCAAGATCATACAATGATAGCATTTTATTTCAACGTCATCATTATTATGAAAGTGGTAAAAAAACACTTTTATTCGTAACTAAAGTTACTGCAGTGTCGTCTTACAAGGACATTTTCAAACTTTTACATTAAATGAAAAAGTTTTACATCAAATGTAAAAGTTTGAAAATGTCCTTATAAGACAAAACTGCAGTAAATTTAGTTACGACTAAAAGTGGTAAAAAACATAGAAAATTTTCATTTCTCATTTTTTATGATGATCTCTTACCACTAACGGCTACAGCCATCAATTTATTTTTTCTATTTCTATATATTCAGCGTTATACTTTCAGAATATCAGGACTATTGTAGGTTTCAGTCCAACTATCAATTACTGTTTTAACCTGGTCAAATGTAATAATTCCTAATAGAATTCATCAAGAATCATAAAGATGAATGTACCGTTGTAAAAATTCCAAATGTTGTCCGAAAATTCTGATTTCGGGTCTTAGAAAGGATTACAATGGACTTTTCACTTTCACTGTTTCCTGATTGCTTATCTTATTCATTTATTTATCAAGAAATTCTTGTTTAAATAACGGATGGGCTCAGTGCTTATTTATGTTTTTGTTTTTGTATAAACCGACATTAAAATAAGACTAAAGCAAATGATCCATAATAAATAACACTCATCCGACATCTGGTTATCGTTTTTGTCTTGCGGGAACCTCTAGTGAAGATAACGAGTAAGCGTTCTGTAATTTCACACTTCTTCACATCAACATTTCTACATTCGTAATTCACTCAAGTTTCAAAATGTAACTGGATGATTTAGAAAGCAAGTTTCTTAAAACAAAGACTGTGAAGATCGAATGTTCAACATTGGAAAGAGAAAAGCTGAAAAAGGGTTTTTATCAAAACATTGATATCTTCATATATTCGAATTTGCTTTCCGTTCATACATGGTAGATTGGAGATTTACTAATTCCGGTCAAATTAGACCAAAAAATAGGAGTGGAGGTACAAAAATTCGCACCCAGCACAAAGTTCGTAGGATTATTCAAAACATTATCATAAATGAAATCTTAAAAATTCTCATCGATCCGATACTTGGAAGAAAAATTACTCGGGATCAAATGTCACAAAAATGGGATTTTCGCGATTTTCAGCAAAACGGCCAGTTCAATCATGAAATCAGTTCAGACAAAAATTGTGAATCAGATAATTATCTTGAAAAAATGTTTGAATATTTTTTTCCTAACAGCCACCGTATGTAAGATATAACGATTCAAAAAGTTGGAAGAGTTGTAATCATCGTTATTATTGATAAACTAAGTATATTTATGTCATCTCATGATTACTTTGAAATTACAAGTTTAAATAAATGAATAAGTGAATACAAACATATAGATCAGCAGGTGTGTAATCAACATACCTACCAACAAAATATACACGACCATATAGAAGAGGCAATAAGGCGAATAAGTTTTTCCGAAACATGAGAGTGTTTTATATAAGTGAAATTTTATTTCCTTCATTGACTATATTGTGATATCTGATTCAATTCAATATCGAATCTTTGGAGTACAAACTGAATAGGAGAAAGTGTTTTTATATAATCCATATAAAAGTAGTTGTTTGAAAAGTATTTTTTCTTTCGTTCATTTCAATGTTTAAAGAAAGTGATTGTTTCTAGAGGACTTTTTCTTGCAGTTTGTGTTTAAGAGTTACTTCTTTGCATGATCTACACATCTTTGTGAAAAGTTTATTCTGAAATTGATTACTTTCCTCCTTTCTTGGGAGATTTCGAAATTGTTTTCCAAAAAGATTGAGAAGCAGAATGCCAAAAGCTTCCTTTCCCAAAAATTGATCTCCCCTAAAAGTCTGTTTTTTCGTTAACCAGATTGAAACATTGTAGGTGGCGTGGGCTTCTCTTTAACTTCTATTATGGTTGATCACACCATGTACTGCACTTACTAGATCTGCTTCAGAGTACCTCTAAGTAATAGACTTTTTTCTCATATAATTTCGGACCATTTTTGCCTGAAAATAAATGAAAGTATATACGTTTTCATATTTTCCCCAAGAGATTGTTTACATGTAATCCAACACCAAATATTGTGGGGTAAATATAAAAACCTCCATTGAATTAGAGTGCTATATAACCTTAGATTACTGCATGCATTGAAACTTTGAATATATCTATAACAATAGCTGTCTGTCGTGAAAATCAACTTACCAGTTGAGAGTGGTTAACCCACAAATTTTTTCATTTATGTTTCGCAATCGAAATAATGAAATATTTTGAATGCATGTCATAAATGAAATCGAAAGTAACGAACAATGCAACAGGCTACACTGTTGACATGGGACTGAATATAAGAAGCGTGATGGCATCTTGCACTGTTTGGAAGGAAACTATAATAACCCGGCAAATTCAAAAGTTATTGGCGTGTTCACAATTACCCCTTGTTTACCATTACCCCAGTTGACCCTATATAAAAGTAGTTTCAAACCTCTGGTTTTTTCTAGTGCATGTCTGAAACTTACTTATTTGCATGATCTACACATCTTTGTGAAGAGTTGATTCTGAAATTGATCACTTTCCTCCTTTCTTTGGAAGATTTCTTGATTTTTTTCTATGAAGATGGAGAATCAGAGAGCCAAAAGCTTTTCTTTTCAAAAATTGATGTCTTCTAAAAATATACCCATTTTAATTTCACATCCATATACTCGAATCTATTCAAAATCTGTTTTTCGATACCAGCTGTCGAACCCCCACGATTGACAACTCACAAAAGTCTAAACTTGTGCGAGCTAAATACTAACGAGGTCTTACCTTAAAACGTGTGATTCGTAGCACAGGTAGGACGATAGCAAGTGGAAATAGTTTTTCCGGCCTTGCTGGATTGAAGCAAAAATGCAAATTGGTCAGAAAAAAAGTTGAAAATCAGATACATAAAAACGATCATCATTGGTGATATTTTAAGATCCATTTGAAATCTGTTATTACTCATTTACTGCTACTGCTACT
The DNA here is from genome assembly GCA_015342045.1 of Leptinotarsa lineolata. Lineage (NCBI taxonomy): Eukaryota > Metazoa > Arthropoda > Insecta > Coleoptera > Chrysomelidae > Leptinotarsa > Leptinotarsa lineolata. The sequence continues at coordinate 1,124 of WOGR01012753.1, read as the reverse complement.
GGTCATATTGTACCGTGGGGATTTATCATATTATGTTGTTCTGTTCTGTGGAATTTTCAAAGAGCCCCATGCTATATGTTGTGTTGGTGTTCAGATCCATTTGTCGTTAGTAGCGATAAGTTATGTCTAGCAAACTTTAGGGTCTTTCATTAAGCGCTGCCTATATATAAATTTAAATAAAATAATGTGTGTGTGAGATATCATAGAAATTTTTCATTCGAAGTAGAACCTATTGATCCCAAATATCGTTCACGCCTTCTCTGGGTGGAGCGCCTCCGAAACGTCCAATTTGAATTTAAACAATGACATGAGTTATGTTGGCTTTGAGGACTGCTGTAGCTTGTGGCTTATTCGCATATACCTGCGACTTGAGAAAACCCCACAAGAAACAGCCAAAGCCCTCAAATCGCTCGTGCATACTATCCAAAGTGGCATGAGCTGTGTGGTACGTAACACCGTCCTGCAGAAACTACATGTCGTTAGTGTCCAGATCATTCAATTCATGCCAAAAGAAGTTGATAATTATCGATCTATAGTGATCGCCATTGACAGTAATGGCCTGGCCAACACCGTTCTCAAAGAAATAGGGACCGATGACGCCAGCCCAAAGTCCACACCACACAGTTACTTTTCGGGATGCATTGGGCGCTCTTGGATCTCATGTGGATTGGTATCGTCCTCAATTCAACAATTAACTTTGCTCACGTACCCATTCATCCAGAAATGGGCCTCATAGTTGACGATAATTTATCGATGAAAATCAAGGTCCGTTGCCAATTGCTCCAGAGCACATTCAGAGACCACACGTCGTTGTCTATGGTCGTTTACCTTTAGTTCCTGAGTCAGTGGAATTTTGTATGGGTGCAGGCCCAAGTTACGATGCATAATTTGCCAAGTTGTGGTCTGCGAAAGGCCCAGTTGTTGTGAGCGACGCAAAATCAACTGCCTCGGCTTCTCCTGCAAACTCTCACAGACAGCGGCGATGTTTTCGGCAGATCTTGAGTTTTGTGGACGTACGGGTGTTGGGGTGAATTTCAGCAGTTCGGACTTCCATTGTCTAAAAATTTGTAAAATGATTTGAAATCCCTGAAATAAACAATACAATTAAAATTTAAAAGAATAGC
>WOGR01012752.1:0-10084 GCA_015342045.1 Leptinotarsa lineolata | reverse complement strand
CTTGAAAAATCGAAAACAACAGGTCAAAATAAATGATAAAATCGGCGAAACAAAAGAAGTAACATGTGGTGTGTCTCAAGGGACGGTGTTGGATCCTTTGTTATTCACAATTTATATGAATAACATATTTCTATTGGAGAAAGAAGGTCAAATCATCAGCTTCGCTGATGATCCAGTGGTAATCTACAAAGACACAAACTGGTACAATTTGAAAATGAAAATTGAAAGGGATTTTGTCAAAATTAAGACCTGGTTGGACTACAGACTATTATCAGTGAATTTCAAAAAAACGGTTTACTTACCATTCGGTATTCTTGAGACAGCTCTTCCAAACTATGATATAACCATACAAAATCCATTCGCAATAAGACCAGCAAATGAAATTAAATATTTGGGGATAATGTTGGATCGTTCTTTCCGTTAGAAAATTCATGTGGACTACTTAACAATAATTTGAGATGTATTTCATATAGGTTTAAAAAATTTGTTGAACTCTTGAATAAAAAAGAGAGAGTAATAGTCTATCACAGTTTGGTAGAATCACATCTGAGCTACGGAATCATAGGTTGGGGAGATGTTTCAGGAACACACTATAATGCAGAACAGGCCTCGCAAAATAAATTTTTGAAATTACTACTGGACAAAAACCATAGATAACCCACCGATAAACTTTTTGTCGAAGCAAAAGTATTATGAATTCGACAGATATATTATATGGGAGTTAGTATAAGACAACACTTAAATAGTGGGGCATCACAACGTCGCACACATGTCTATGAAACCAGAAATAAACAAAAGTATGTTACACCAGTTATGAACAAATACATCGGACAGAGAAGTAATTTGCACTTAGAGACTAAATTATACAACTTGCCAGATAAAGTAAAGGATGAAAATACACTCAGAAGGTTTTAAATTAAAGTTGAAAGTTATGTAATGAGCAGACCAAGAAGGGAGACACATGAATTGACATTGATTGTGTTGCCATAGTTATGCAATGATGTTTCTGATCTCATGTGATATAACTTTTTTTTGTTACACATTGAATCCTTATATATCACATCTACTGAAATTTTCCAATGGGCGTTCGTTCGTTAGCAAAGCTCGTTAATAAGTATTGATTAAGATTTTATATATTTTAACCACTGATTTTATTTTATTCTTTAATTGCCTCACCATGTATAAACTATCGCTCAGATAGTTTTTGTAGTTTTATACGTGATTATTGAAGTATTTTCTATTCTTACTTGTATCTTTACCATATTTATGTCAATAAACAAACATTCATTCATTTATCAATGGAGTGTCGTAATGGATTTTTCGTAATTTTATTTTTAATCAATCTGCAAATAAAGGCAAAGTGAAGGTTATTTTGATAGTTGGATATCAACATGTCTAGTTCTGAAAAATATCAGAGTGGGAGCGAAAAACGAAAGAGAAAAAAATAAATAGTTACCTGAAAATAGTCAGTATTTCAAGAATGATGAGTTTATTGATGAAACAACAAGTGAATAGTGCTCTGAGGGTGAAGAATTGAACTTAACTAAACGTAACAGAATGGCAGATACAGCACTCGAAGCCAGTGTATATCCAGAACAACCACAACAAAATGAATCATATTTTAGTGTGAACAATATCGCATCTTCACCATATAATACTGATAAGGGTTATTTTAAAGAAATCAATGATAAATTGAAATGGTTCGTGATTGAAAAATGACATTGCAAACCTAAGGGTCCTTTCTCAAAAAACAGTGATAATAGATCATTTTTAGAAAAACATTACTATATTGTTTTCGAATCTGGTGTGAAACTTCAACTTATATGAATAGCCTATTCCTTAATACTTCAGAAGACATATTGTGAACCATGTTGGTAATTCGCAAATCGGGCATCTGAAAAAATGTTTGGATGGAAGGCTATGACGACTGGAAACATTTTGTAGAGTCGTTCGAAAGATACGAGACATCAAAAATTCACTTGGATTCTTGTTTTGCATATCAACAATAGGGGTTACACTTGATAAAGAGCAATGGTCCATAATCAAAACAGAAAAATCTGTTTGGCTCTCTAGACTCTCTAGATGCATTGTTGTTACTCTAACGCTTTTAACGTGTAATTTACCCTTCAGGGGTCACAGAGATGAGGCAGACAGCAATGATCCAATTTTTTGGCCACAGTATCAAAAGACAGAATATCTTATCAAATTTTATATCTGATAAAGAAAGGAAGTCTTCAACTTTGATAACATTATACCCTATATGATGGGAAAGACGTTATAATGCTATTTTTGCTTTAAAAGTTCGGTTTGTTGAAGTCCAAAAATCGCAAACGAACAACAATTCTGTTTAATTACAAATCAGATGAGAGAAATGAAGCTTAATGAATCGAAAATTTAAAAAAGGAAACAAATAGTGTAGCAGAAAAGTGATAATCAACCCTGAGTTTTCCAAAACTCTTCAGAGGAAGGTGAAACGCCATTTTGACGAACTTTGCAAAAATGAGCGTCTTCAAGATAATAATAAAAATAAAACTTTATTCACAATAGATAAATACAAATACACATACATTCAAGTTACAACATAGAGTGAAACAATAATGCTATTTGAGGATACGTGCAATGCACTTGTTTCCCATCCGGAAAGTCTGTTCAAAGTGAATATATTTTAACAAGTATTGAACATCGCTTTTTTCCAATTAACGAAATTGTTTCCAATTTCAGTTTTTTTCAACCTGCCTCATTGCAAAGTTCAAATGACACTGAGCTATTAAATAAAGCACTAGCGTTGGTTGTAATATTTGCAAAAAGACATATATGAATCATTTGCCAGGGGAATTCTCAGTTTTCTGCCAGAGATGAAATAGAAAATCAACTTGATAGTTCGTACTGGAACCTCTGGCATAAAATGAATCTATCGAAAACCCTTTCCCAACGACCGTATTTTGTTCTGGTGTTAGGAAAGTGTTTTCAAGTGTTTTCAAAAGTCTACATTTAATAAATGATTTAATGATTTAGTGATGATAAAGAATAATTTTATATCAAGCAGCTTTCCTGAAGGATTTACTGCATTGATGTTATTTGTTACAATACCTGTGACTGAAACTGGTGCTGAAAGGTCACTTTCGAAATTAAAAAATTAATAAAAACTTATTTAAGAAACTTTATGGAAAAAAACAGGCTACGTAACTTGGCCATTCTGTTTATTGAAAATCCTATAGACCGATCTTTAAACTTTGATGATGTCATTGATACTTTTGCGAAACAGTAAGTTCGAAACAAATAATTTTATTAATGAATATCTTTTTAATATGAGAATATTATTTAATTATACATATTATGTTATACCCATACTTTTGAAAATTGGATATTCAACTAGAAAGGACACAATATTACTCTGTTGGGTAACCATCTCAGTGATTGCCGATTTTTCATGGGCCCCCATGCAATGTTTTTGCCACGGGTCTCAAATGGTATAGTTACGCCACTCGAAACTTTAATATTTGTATCAAATAGGTACGATATACGCTGTAATTAATTACCGGCTTTGAAAATTAATTTTTAGGTTTATTATTCGAGTCTGAGATACGTTTTCTATAATAATTCCTATAGTCAGATGTTTGACAAACCCTTCGGTTTTTCGATAAAAAAGTTCAGGTGAGGGCAAAAACGAAAACGTTCAGTATGAAGAATAACTTGGAATAATTCATGAAGTTCAGAACTCTTGAATCGAGTCGTCGATCATGTCCGACTGGGCAGGAGCCAAGGTCTATCAGCTTGTTGAAATAACTTTTTTATACTGTGCGAAAAAACTTCATGCGAAAACTTTATGGGATTTTTTTCTCTTAATATCCTGATTCTACCCACGTACCAAATGTCAAAATAAGTTACAGCCAAGTCCACCCAATTAACCTTGTTACGATTGAAATATTATGTTATAGTGAAGGTCATAACTGAATTAAATAATAATAGGGTTCGCCACAGATGTGGGAATAATCAGCGAAGTAGTCGAACTAATTGACAAAGTGTGTTTCGTTCTCTAATATTACAAAATTGTGCGTGTAATAAAAAAAAAAAGACCAAATTCATATTATTACATGTTACGACTCTTGCCTAAGGTACATGTTGTGTTTCACCAATGTTATTATATATAGCCTCAATACTGGAAATGTTTCATCTAGAATACACGCATCTATAAAAATATGTAGGTTTTCGAGTTCATAAAGTAAATCACACTATTGAAATGTTAACATGGCATATGCAAAATAGTTTGAGATATTCAAAACGTCGAATCAATTTTTAGTGACGAAAACCTTCAGTGTTAGATTTTTCCACTACAGCAACAAAAGTGTCAATTATCGACTTTTCTGAAATATTTTCACTCTCCACAATCTGAAAAAAATAAAAATAGGAGAAAGGAAAAACTGCATTCATAACATTTCTTGCTCTTGTGGAAAAACGTATATTGGTGAAACTTCGAGACCATCGAAAGTGCGTGAGAATGAATATCGAGATAACATTAGAAATAGACAATTAACAGGATCAAAATTATACATTAGATTTTTTCCAATCCTGAAGATGGAGGCAGATTCAAGCCTTCAAAACGGTAGAATAAGTATCTATATTATTTTTTGGCTCGTCTTTTGATAGGTTAAATTACTTAATTCAACAAGTTACTGACAAATACATTTTTTTGAAAAACACTTTGAATCTAAACCTTTGAATTAACACCTGCATAAAGTTCTCCATGGCAATTTTTGAATATTTTTCAGATCGTGGAAGGTGGAAATACCTATAAAAAAGTCGACACAAAAAAGCGAGTGTCTGAAAGCCTAATGGGATAAATTCATTATTTCGGTTACTGTACCGAAATTCGATAAAATACACTCAAAACTTATTGGAATATACAAAAAGCCATAGTAATGTTCTTTTTAGATGGTATCTTGTTAGTTATGACTCAAAAACGAATATAATTTTCCAAAATGTATCTATTGGTGAATAAAAGCAAATAACTTCATTCTCAGAAAAATTTAAAAGGAGCTTTAAAAAATCCTAAATTCAAAAGGTATCGTGTAATGAATTTTATTGATATACAAGATCAAAATTTTGCAAAAAGGTCGCACAATTTCATCAATGCTTGAATAGGAAAAATCAGATCTCAATTATTTGATAAAAATGTATTATTAATCATTCATTACTAGATAAAAATCAGTATGTCAATCAAGATAGTATCTCTTTGTGAAAGGATTACTTACATAACGTTTTCATAATTGATTGTGTTTTCGACGGAATCTGTTTTGGTATTTTTTGAAAGTACAAAATTAGCAAATTGGCACTCAAAAGTAATAACTGAAAAAATGCCTGATTATGCACGACTTTACAGAGTGGTAGTGCACTATTTTTGTCACAGCGAATCCAAACTGTTTTATTTGAATCAATTTCTATAGTAAAACATATTTTCCTCAGTAATACCGCTATGTTTGAATATTGACATTGACATACGAGGTGGTAAAAATTTAATAGCTAACTCCGTAACTGTAAAAGACGTTGGTTAAATTAGACAAACGTTGGGAAATCTGGAATATTGTGGAATGTGGAATTGGTGATTTATATTCCTCTGTTGTGGTCTTCATTATACAGAATATGAACGAGGACTAAGGGTAAGGCTAGGACTAAGAGATTATCTATAAAGATAGGTTCAGGGATCATCCACACGTTTCATTCTTTTACCAGAAATTAATGAACTCTGTAATTACCAATAGAAAAATTGTTTTCTGGTTGATCGGCAAGAACGTTCCATGTATTATATTATTTGTTTTTTCATCTACAAATCTGACTTCTTGTGTTTTTGTCGAAAACATTCAAATAAACTCATAGCTCTTCGTTTAAAAATGTAGGACCCACGATTCAAGGCTATGCGGTGTTGCCAATCTCACCACGATTACTGAAAGTCGGCTGTTATACTAGTCGTCAATACAGCTCTTGTTGAAAAATAGAAGCATTCAATGTGAAATTTGTAAACATAATGTCGCTAACAACGCCTATGATTCATTCAAAAATTTTGAGCTCTCATTATTTAATGTTTTCCGTTTGAAGTTTAGTGTATCTTGAAATTATGATTTCATCAATTTGGGTATTGATATGGTGTAGTGTTTTCTTTTTACTGAAGCATCGTTAATCTAGATGGGTGAGCTTTCACGCATACCATATAAATCTTCTTCAGGAGATGAAGCGCACTGTGTTTCTTCATCTCCTGCAGACGCCAACGTAGATGGTAAAACGCGCGTCGAGAGAAGACTGGATCTTTCCAAAAACTAGTCTAAAATTTGCAGATTCAATTTCGTTTTGTTGAGTTTCTCAAAAAACTTTATTGAACCTCGTCTTGAATCGTCTCGTATGAGATGAGAGACTGTGATGCTACGGGATCTAACTATTAGCATCTCATATTTACCTATCTACCTTATCTAGGCATAGGTAACAAAATCAACGGCAATAACATACAGGGTAATTTAAATTCGACTACCACCATTGGGATCTCTTGAACTACAGAGAATATGTTGAAGCTTAAATCGGGGCAAAGTTATGTTTATTTTTGCCTAACGAAATACTGTTTTGTTACTTGGAAAATTCCGAGTATTTCCGGAAACATCCGGAAAGAACGGAAAATCGAAATTTTCGTTTTTATTTTTTTCTAACGTTATTTGACAACATGACTCAAAACCAAAAACACCTTTTCATTGGAACTTTTTTTCAGCAACACATTTTCATGATCAGGTTTATTATCCGACGTTTCGTCTTCTGGCAAACACTTGGCTGAGTACGGTGCGTTTCAAAAACCAAGAATGAGATCATGAGCTTGTTAAAAATGCACAAAAAGCATTACAAATGTTCGAAATGATGGCCTTTCTCCTCTTGAATACATAAGCGAGCTCATCGTCTCAAATTATGAATAGCCCTAAAAATTTCCCTTCTTCAGATAGACCTGAATTGCGTAATGATATTTTCTCTAAGTTCACCCACTGTGTCATATTCTTGCTCTCCATATATTCTGTTCTTTAAAGTGCCCGACACTGTAAGGTCAGGTGACCTAGCCGGCCACCTCACTGGTCCAGGATTTCCTAGCCACCTAGTAGGAAAGCTTTGGTCTGAATATTCGTTAACTGCTCTTTTATCGTGTGAAGGAACCATGACATGCTGAAACCAGCAGCTGTTATAATTAACAAAGGGAAACGTATCCATATATTCTTCGAATTCGTTCCTTAAGAATCGAAGATAGGTTTCCCCGTTCAAAGTATTAGAGAAGAAATTATGTTCAAGAAATCGGTCGTCATAAATTCCAGCCCACACATAAAAATGAAACCGAACTTGTAGTCTGACTTCTCTGAAGTGTCGTGGATTATTTTCACTCTAAATGTGCTCGTTATTACTACTAACATCACCACAGTTCGAAAAAGTACTTTCGTCGGCCCAAATAATGTTTTTCAAGAAGTTTGTAGGATCTATTCTATTCGAGAGCCAGCAAAAAAATTCCATCCTTCTATCAGGATCACTTGGATGTAATTTTTGTGAAATATGTATCTTATAACATTTCAAACCACTTTTTTTTAATTTCCTCTAAACGCTTGTCTATGGCACATCCATTTCTGCCAAGACTTGATGCGTTGATTTGGAAGGATCTGCATTTTTCTAAAAAAGTACCAAAAATAATTATTCATCTTCGAATATGGAAAGAACAATTATTTTACCTCGGCTAATAAGTTATTTCTAGTTGTTGTTTAGTTTTGTTCCATTCTGCTTTCATACTTCATTCTTGTTTTTTGAAACGCACCGTACTCAGCTAACTATTTTTCCAAAATTTCGAATAATGTTCTATCAAGCTGTTGTCTTTACGAATATAATTCAAAATAAGTTTGTGCTGTTTTTGTACAATTCCTATCATATCGTCATATCAACATATCTCGTTTTTTATCATTTGAGAATGAGGACATTTCGACTGCAGTATTTGTGCAAACTAATGATGTTTGATGAGTTCTGACAACTAGTGCTCATTAAACAAAATTTTTCGATGGAGTCATGACCTGTATATTCAGGACAACGAAGACCATCAGAGTCGAAGGTCAGCTAAGGACCCCAGAGTGCCGGGAGATAACTGGATGTTTTGTAGCTGTGGATTAGTCTACAGTGGAACCACGAAGTGAATTATAAGCACCCCGCTCTCCTTGGGTAGTCACACACTTTAAAGTTTTTGTGACTTGACGCCGGGGTCTCACAGAACTTCGCAAGGTTTTAGTAACTGGATATGTCTCATCTTTTGATAAATTGTGCTGTTTTTAATCATGGAATTTTCTACTGTGATCATTACATTTATGTATTTTTATATGCTCATATATAATCACTTCGAATGAAGTATGTATGAATATTGTATCACTACATATTATAAAACAAATTAGTTTCCCGCTGCCTGTACCTATGTATGCTTAGATCTTCAACATTACGCAACAGATTTTAATGCGGGTTATTTTAATGGATAGAGTGATGCATGAGGAAGGTTTATATGTATATAACATGCATAATATAGTAGAGAATTTTTGGCTTCATACAATTCCATCTTGATACAAAATAATGTGGGAATCTTCCAAAAATTACCACATTTTTTTGTATCAAGATGGAGTGGTAGAGAGCCAAAAACCTTCTTTCCCAAAAACTATTCACTCCTTAAAATATAACCCTTTCAATTTAAATAGTAGAGAAACACTGATAATTTTAAAAGTTCTCAAATGTAAATGAACAAATTTTTTGCGCCAACATTGCAAACGCTGACTGAACCCTAGGAGATAGATCAAAATAATCTACAGTATAGTACACTTTAAAACGGTCTACAAAAAAAGTCCGCGATGGTATATCTCTTAATGATCACCCACAATAACCATTTTTCAAATTGAAAGGTATATTTTTCAGAAGAGATTCATTTTTGGGAAATGAAGGTTTTGGCTTTCTACTTCTCCAGCTTGATACAAAAAATGTGATCTTTCGAAGAAAGGAAGTACGCATTCAACTTCAAAAATTCATTATGTTTATATAAAAATGTGTAGATCATGCAAAGAAGTAACTTTCAGATACAAACTGGAAGAAAAAGCCCTCTCAAAACAGCTATTTTTATATGAACATTGAATTACACGAAAGAAAAATACTTTCGAAACAAATACTTTTGTATGGATACGAAAAACACTTTTTTCTATTCAGTTTGTATCTAAAACATTCGTTACGAAATCGAATCAGATATCATTAACAGGATTCCTACACAACGTAATTAATGAAAAAGTAAAATTTCACTTACATGGAACACTGTCATCCTCACTGCTAGACATACGATGTTTCGCCGTGAGACACTTGCCTTATCGGCTCTTCAGTAGCAAATACGAATGACATTATAAAAAAAAACATTGAATTCGTTTATCTGAAAGCATCTGTTTCGAGAAGGCTTTCCTTTTCAGTTGTTGTCTGAAAGTTACTTCTTTGCATAATCTACACATTTTTGTATGTAGTTAATTTTTGAAATTGACTGCTTTCTTCCGTTCCTTTGAATAATTCCGAAATTTTTTGTATCAAGATTGTATCCAAAAACAATGTTTTATCCTTTACCTTTAACGAGAAATAATGGCTTATTTACGAAACGATTTTAGGCAATATAGCATTAACCCATTTATGCCCAGAACTTCTTTATTTTTATTTTTTTATGAAACTTATATATGTGGTAAAAAATGTCATTTTTATGATTGGTTGATTCTAAAAATAAAAATTTAAAGGTCAGTTTTTAAAATATGATGTGGGTCATTTTCAACCCACTTGGGCAAATTAATGTACTCTCAACATAGTGATATGAACAGGTGCATATATAAAAGGCAGTGGGTCGTTTTCGACCCGTTGGGCATAAATGGGTTACATACATTAACAGAGTGTAAAAGCCAAATGGAATAAATTCATCATTTCGGTTACTATACATAATTTATAAAAATCCAGGAACACGTCAAATGTAAATTATAATTTGACATTCTTCAACGTAAAAATGACACCTTCCCCCTTCAAC
>WOGR01012751.1:0-10084 GCA_015342045.1 Leptinotarsa lineolata | reverse complement strand
TATTAAAATTGGAAAAATGGCATCCCTTCAAAATCGAACTTCTACAGGAATTAAACGAGGATGATCCAGATAGAAGAATAGAATTTTGTGAAGCCATAATGGATAACTGTCACCGAGACCGTCTTCTCGTAAAAAATACAATTTTTTCTGATGAAGCCACTTCTACATTATATGGTGGGGTCAACCGTCAGAATTGTAGGTACTGGGCCAAAAAAACCCCCACTGGATGCGTGAGCATCATATACAAAACCCGCAAAAGGTAAATGTATGGGCTGGCATTGTAAGAAACAGGATCATCAGACGCTACTTTTTCGATAGTACTTCTAAGCGCACATCTTTCAAATTCTGTCCGTTAGACCCCAAGTATCGTATCTTTTCGGAATCAGCTCGTTACGGGTTATCTTTAAGTGACACCAAATACAGGATGTTGCATCAAAATTACTAATGACGTCATCACATTAATATGGAACACCCTGAAAAATGAAATTTTGTTGAAAAATGTAGAATATCAAAATTAGAAATCAAAATGTTTCAGGTTTTCGTAAAACCACCTTTGGTTTTGGAAATATTGAATTTATTTCATACTTTGCGGACACACTGTATAGATTGATATTTACAGAATTATTTTGAGATTTAGTTAATCTATACCTTGGTGTTTCAAATAACTCAGCATAGCTAGTATTATGCTCATGTATCTGATTGGCTTTGTAACTGGTTGACATTTCTGTGTATTTCTAATAAGTAATTGTAGATATATAATGAAGCTAGAGGCATGATGCCAAACTTCATAAAGTGTGGGTGACAATGTTCTCTATATCCATATCCATCTAAAATTCTTAATGATTTTTGCTGTTGCACGAGTGGCATTTCCCCATAAAATTATTCCATAGTTTATCTGCGAATGAAACAGAGAGAAATATGTCATTCCCAGAGTATCAGGTTGAATTGTTTTTTTCAACTGCCTCAGGAGAAACAGAGTACTAGGTAATTTGTTACAGAGCTGTTCTATGTAATTCGACCATGTGAGTTTGTCATCAATAACAATTTCGAGTAGCTTGACATTGTTTTCCATTTTTAAGTTCATATTAGTGAGGAGAAGATTATTTTTTTGGGATTTGCTCGCGTTCAACTTAAGTTTGTTTGCAGTGAACCAATTTTCAGCACGTTTGTCAATGTTATGAGAAGAAAAAGTAAGTTCCATAAGGTTTTCACCGGTACTCATCAAAGTAGTGTTGTCAGCGAATAGAACGCTCTTGTTGGGTAGAAGAAAGTTGCATATGTCAATTATATAAATTACAAATAAGAGTGGACCAAGCATTGACCCCTGCGGGACACATTGTCAATGCAGCTGGATGAATATGCTGTTATCCTGGTGAATTCAGATATGAATATAGTAAGGCTGAAAGAATTTAATAGGCATTCAATTTCAGATAAGACATTCGAGTTCAACTTGAAATCAATGTTAAAATCACCTAGTATTATAATTTTTTTCACCTCTCACGTATTTATTTAATACATTTTCCAGGTTAACTAAAAAAATTTCAGCATTTCCGAGGCAGAATCTGTAGAGTGTTATTATTAAAACTTGAATTGATAATTCTAAGCCACAAAATCCCGAGTTTTACTCATCATTCAAATCCTTCCTTTGTAATGGTTTAGACTTTATATTATTTTTTGCGAATATAGCTACTCCTCCATGTTTATTGTGTATTCTACAGAATTCTGCTGCCAGAGAGAATCCTGAAATGTTAATTCTTTCAAGATGGGTTTTTTTGCCAATGTTCTGATAGACATATTATATCAAAATTGAATAGGTTGAGAAAATGATCAATTTCTTCAATTTTATTTGATAGACATTGTATATTTATATGAAATACACTCACGACATTGACCCCCTTCAATTCCTTGAATAAAATAAAATTTGCCACTTCTACATGAGACAATGAAACTGATGGTGTTTCCTTCCGATTACTGATCGACATTTATTTTGGAATTCCCTAAATTTACCAATATGGATTTCTCATGAGAATTCAATTGGAGTAATTTCTTGCTTTTTCTGAAAAAAGGTCTGGTCTCTCTGCAAGTCCATCCATTCGAGGTCATCTCGAGGTCAGAAGGATGGTTTGTAGAAATCTTTTTTAAATTTAAAATCCGTACCTACCATAAAACTTTCGAATTCGTTTTGTTCTTTTAGAAGAGTTACTATAAAATCCTGTGCGTTTTGATGAGTCTTTCAATGTGAGTATTCTTGAATGTCTTTTTCTTCAACATCTTAATTAACCCTTTATAGAAACATTCATACTCTTGGGTGCCGTCCTCTGAATTTTCCATTTCCATTCTATGCTTCTTCAATGTTTTTCCTATGATATTTTTCAAGTCTCCTTTCCACTGTTTTCCACTCACTGTGTTTCACTCACTGTGTTCTTCTGTCTCCTTCTTGTTTGGCTCTTCTTGATCAGTCATATTGATGATATCATCCATCAATTTGAGATGTTCCTTCTCAATGTTGGATATTTTATCATTTTGCTTTTCATCAGAGTTGGAGGTTCCATTATTTTCGGCAGATGTTGACTCATGTTTATTTGAATTCTGATGTGGTCAGTTTTTCTGAACCTCTCGTATATCAAATTTCGTTACGGTATGACCACTCTGTTTCAAAATGCTATTCACGTTTTTTAACAGAAAGAATGCCCGTTCTTGTCTCCGATGTAGCGTTTTGTTTTTGCAGGTTTATTATTTTTTCTTAGATTAGTTCATTAATTTCTTTCAATAATGTGTTATTTTCAGACAAAAGTTTATTATTCTCTTTCAATTGCTTGATAATTTTCCTTTGCATGACCACTTCTATTTTCAGTTTTTCATATTCCGTTTTCTCACTTGTTGTGAGTGTATCTGTAACATTTGTGCCAGTCGCATCCTCATCCCAAGGTTGTCCCGGGCTATCAACGAGTGTAGCTAGAGATTGGCCTTTGGATTGTCTGTTTAGATTTTTTCAATTTCCTGCTTACAGCAGTTTTTTTGTTGCTGTTGTATTGCTGTTGTATTAACAAAACCTCATCTATGACAAAAGCACATAGAAACGTCAAAAAAGTTTACGCTTGAGATGGATGATCAACAGCTGAACGACTGAGAAAACATATCTATGCCTACTCTAGAGAGAGAAAAAGTTGCTCGAAATCCACTGCGAGCTTTTAAAGAGAATAAATATTTCTAAATGCAATAGTCAAAGGGTTGATCTGAAAAATAGTATCGCCTCTTATCGAAAAAAACAAGTGAAAGATATTTTTCTCGTTTCGATATAACACAACAGAATTGCGTGCAGTTCGCTGTTTTCATGAACAGCACGAGGGTACGACAATAGGTGACCCGAAGCAGATTTGACTGTTTTTAAGCTGATCTGAAATAAAAGCAAGAAGGGAGAGTATACTTTCCACGGACTCAGATCCAATACGTGGTTGATTTATTTTTATTTTCAGAACAAATACAAGTGAGGTGAAGGATTTTGTGTCTTGTCTCAACAACAAATCCCCAAGAATAAAGTTCACGCATGAAATTGAAAATATCGTAGAGCTAACATTCCTGGAAAAATTACCTGACACAAAAAAATCTCTAAATGAGTTTTCATTGAAACAGTTGGACAATTTTATATTTTAACTTTTCGACATTATTTTTGGCATGAATTCTGAACTGCTTGATATATACCCATATCATCCCATAATTTTTGAAAGTACTCACTCAACAGAATCTGATTGGGAAAAGCAGTTTTTGAGGAAGAAAGGTTTTGGCTTTCTTCCCCTCCATCTTTATGCAAAAAATCTTCCATAGAAGGAAAGAAAGTAATCAATTTCGAAATAAACTCTTCACGAAGATGTATAGATCATGCAAAGAAGTAACTTTCAGACACAAACTGAAAGAAAAAGCCCTCTCGATACAACTGCGCTCATATAAACTTTGAATTACATAAAAAAAAACTTTCGAAACAACCAATTCCATATGAACATTGAATTATACAAAAAACACTTTTTCCTATTCAGTTTTCATTCCAAACATCTGTTATAGAAATGAATCAGATATAATTTACAGGATCGCTACACAATATAGTATAAAGGAATCACATATTTTGTATGAAGCCGAAACCTTCCTTTCCCAAAAAATTAATCACTCCCCAAAATTTTTTTTTCAATCCAAGGAAAGCTTTATATTTCATTTAATAAAACCCTACTTTCTATTCACATTAATCTTTATTTATTCGAAAATCAATTTGTAACCATACGGAGTCTTTGTTGTTTTGGTATCACTAGTATCAATTTCATTCAAATAGTTTGTAGCTATTCAATGGTTTTAGAAGTTTGAAGTATATAGGCCCTGGAGATAAAAGTTGATCGGCGCACATTACATCACTTCGTGCACATTAGGTACTATGAAAACGTTTCAAATTCAAGAAATAAACAAATAATTTCTGGTGGCTCTATAAGAGCCTTGTTACTCCTCAAGTGATAACAACAGATAACATATAACAAATATTGGAGAAGAACTAAAAATGAAAACAATGTTCTTCAGTTAGTATCAAGAATAAAAATAAAATTGCTCTTTGCGAGCTATGCATGAAAAGCAAAGTTAATCTGTATGACATTGATGTTCCCTCTACTTCTCTCGTTTGGTCTTGTTCCGACCGAGGTGACACAATCTCTTGTCCTGTCAAAATGTCATCAAAGGCAGAATCTCCAGACAAGAGAAGATCATCTCTTGTCTCGATGACAATACAATTGAAAATTGAAACCCATACAGATTGTTTCTTTTTCTTCAATCGTTGAACAGATAACTAGAATAAATGAATCGTCAAACATAGTAGTGAATTCTAATTCCTGATCAATTTTCAATAAATTTTTTCAGTTAATTGATTTTCAATTCATCCACATTATTTTCCATGAAAACAATTCAAACTTGTGCAGACCCAATTTCCAAAATGACGAAATTGTTTTCTACGACTTCTGTCATTTTGGCAATGCCTTTGATCATACCAATATCACATAATGCTCCAAATTATGAACATGAAAAACAATTTTTCCCATATTTCTTCGCGAAGAGCCATTCTGTATTCTACTGCAGAATCTCTAATTACCGCTTGAACTGAATGTTCGAGGATAAAAGTGATATATGACATTCTTAGCATGCACATACTTAAAAATTGGATCTCCAACTTATTGTCAGAAAAAGAAACCACGAGAAAATGGTTTGAACGTTCCAATTTCAGTTCATGAGTTAGGAGTGAATTATTTGGAAGCTGAAAGAACTGGAGGATGATATGGAGTGTAATTAATGATGTGTGATTTTTTGTAATACTCATTCGATAAGACATATGAGTCACCTGTTTTCTATTTCTAACAATGGATTTCACAATCCAACACCAGAGAGCTGTTTCGATCCACCAGGTATCATCAGTGGTGCTAGATTGATCCACCGAACTGTTCTACAAATAACAAGCCTGGAAGTGGAGGCTGTGACGTATTGTATTTCTTATTGTCAGTCAAAATATTGTACACGATGTCAATAGTGAATTGTATCAGCCTTGGCGGAAGCAAAAACTGACAGTTCAACGTTTTTTATGTAAGTGACTGAAGAACTGAAATGAAGTGAGTCTATTGAAAATTATCGTTTCATCAAGTTATAAAACATGGCACAGTTGGAAATAAAATGTTAACTGAAATTAAAGTTGAAAATTGAGTATATAAGTGGAAGTAGAAACGGGATGGGTGAATACAGAGGAATTATACCTATGAATTTCTCCGGTAATTTATCGGAAAATTGGAAGCAGTGGCGACAGAAATTCGAAAACTACCTTGTGGCTTCAGAGGTTAACAAAAAGAACGAAAAAGTACAGATTGCCCAACTTCTTCACTATATTGGAGATGAAGGAATGCCAATATATAATACCTTCACATTTGCAAGTGAAAGCGAGAAAAATAAATTGGACAATGTCGTGCAAAATTTCGAAAATCACTATTTACCGAAAAAAAACCTATCTTATGAAAGATTCAAGTTTTTTTCGAGGAAACAACAATCTGGTGAGACGATAGAACAGTTTGTAACTGATCTAAAAAATAGAGCCCGTTCGTGTGAATTCGATAAATTTAAAGAAAGTCTCATCAAGGATATGATGATATGTGGTTTGCAGAATCGAATGCTCAGAGAAAAACTGCTCCAGGAAGATGAAAAAGACTTGGACGGAGTTATAAAAATTTGTCTAGTTTCAGAGCAGGTTGCAAGGAATCCAGTTTGGATATTGAAACTGTTTATGAAGGATACAATCCGAAACCCTCTTCGAGGCGACAAATGGCCGGAGCACAGACTCCAAGCAGCAGCAAAGCAGTCGGCAGTGCGCGCAACAGCAAAATGTGTGTGGTTCGCACTTTAATTCAAATTCGGTCGCAAGGTTTCGAGGTCAGATGTCAAAAATGTTAGGGGAAAACAGTAGTATTTGCTATGAGTGCGTGAATCAACATGGTAAAAGTCAGTGCCCAGCTTTTGGGAAAAAGTGTCGAGTATGTGATTTCAATAATCGCTTTGCAAAAATGTGCAAGAAGAAGAGTATTAACCAGGTCAACAGAGATGGAAATCCGTCTGACGAGGAAGCTGACGAAGATAATAATGTTTTCGTTTATGGTATTGAAAACAGTCCTGAAAACAATGATAGCTCTTGGTATATGACACTTTGTCACAATAATAAAACTCATGTGAAATTTAAAATGGATACAGGAGCACAAGCTAATTCATTTTCAATAAATAAGTTGAAACTATTGAGCTTACATCAGAATTTCATAAAATACTCAAACATAAGATCAAAATCATACAGAAACAATTTTTTACCAGTGCTAAAAAAATGTTATCTCAACTGTCGATATAAAAATTTCAATTGTATATTAGAATTTTTTGTTGTAGAGAAAAATTCACAATGTATTATATTAGAAATTGACGCATGCCAGAAATTAAATTCAATTATACGCGTAGATGTAACTGAAAAAATTGATATTAATGATTATCATGATTTTATAGAGGAAAACAAAGATCTCTTTACGGGATTAGGATGTTTGAAAAGCAATTATAAAATTCAATTAAAAGAAAACGTTACTCCAGTTGTTCATGCAAAAAGAAAAATTCCAATACCTTTATATAAGCAATTTAAACAAACTTTAGTCGAACTCGAGAAAGCAAAAATGAAAAATGTAGAGGAATCTACTGACTGGGTGAACTCTATTGTAATTATTAGAAAAAATGATGGTACCTTGAGAATTTGCTTAGATCCTCGTGATTTGAATTTGGCTATCAAACGAGAACATTTTCAGTTACCATCGATTGAGCAAATTACTTCAAAATTAACAGGTGCTCAGTACTTCAGCAAATCAGATGCCAATAGTGGATTCTGGCAAATTAGTTTGGATGAAGACAGTGCAAAGTTATGTACTTTCGGTACGCCTTTTGGACGTTATTGCTTTCTAAAAATGCCATACGGAATTTGATCTGCTCCTGAAGTGTTCCATAAACGGTTCGAAAACATTTTTGATATATAGATGACATTATAGTCTGGGGAAAAAACAAAACGGAGCATGATGAACGTTTGAGTCAGGTATTTGAAAAAGCTGGGTTGAATAAAATAACTTTCAGTAAAAATAAGTGTAAATTTGCTTTTATGGAAATAACTTTTATGGGACATTTCATAACAAAAGCTGGTTATTACCCATGTCCGGATAAAATTGAAGCTATAAAAGAGATGCCACAACCTAAAAATAAGAAAGAAATGCAAACAATCCTAGGAATTGTCACTTATGTTGGTCGGTTTATACCAAATTTATAGAATTTGGATTCTCCATTGAGGGATCTTATTGAAAAAGACGTCGTTTTTCAGTGGACAGAACGGCATACAAAATCGTTTGAAAAATTGACTGAAAGACCTGTACTACAATACTATGATTAAAGTAAACCGGTGGTTATTTCCGTAGATGCATCAAAGGAAGGTCTAGGAGCTACATTATTACAAAACAATCTACTTTGTGCATACACATCTCAAACCTCATCTGGAACTCAACAAAGATAAATGACATAATAATTATTTTTTTTGACAATACTTGTTAGGTATACTACTGAAGATTATTAGGAAAGTGCCAGAAATAATTGGAGAATATTATAAATTTAGAAACAAAATTGTTGAAAGTAATGGTATTTTATTTAAGGGACCTAAAATTATCGTATCAAAAGTTGCGGAAAGAAAATATTCAGAAAATTCATTTAGGGCATTTTGGAGTTACAAAATATAAAAATCGTGCGGAACAATCTTTTTTTGGCCTAGTATGTGTAGAGAAATAGAAGATGCTATCCTGAATTGTAAAGTATGCCTCAAACACAGAGTGTCAAATCCAAAAGAAGAATTAGTGTTGCACGACATTAAAACAATTCCATGGTATAAAATTGGGTGTGACATTTTGCATTCAGGAAGTAGAATGTATTTACTTGTAGTAGATTATTACACCAAATGGGTTGAGGTTATACCATTGGATGAAAATGCTCACTCTCTTACCATTGTTAAAAATCTAAGAAGTTTATTCGCAAGACTAGGTATTCCAGTTATATTAATTTCTGATGGTGGCCCTCAATTCAATTCAAATTACTTTCGTGAATTTGCTGTCCAGCCCTCGATATCCTCAGTCAAATGGGATGGTGGAAAGAGCGAAACAAACTTTCAAAAAATGTTAGTAAAAGCAATTGAAGATAGGAGGGAGATAGAGTTGGTTTTGTTAATGTATAGAAACACTCTCATGGAAAATGGCTTTACACCATCTCATCTGCAAACTAGCTTCCTATGCAGTCAAAAAATATTTTGACTGCATCATCCATTGCTACAAGAAACAAAGTTACACTCGAGATACTACGGTGTAATGTTTTCTTGAAGTTTTTCATCAGATAGTATTTTATCGAATATGACTGTGGAATATCTTCTTCACATTTGTTTTACAGAACTCATGATGTCAGTAATACCCCGTATGCCTAATTTTTCCAAATTTAATTCCAATAGATCATGTCATGGGCCTAACCTATATATTAATGGTATTTCGATTGTTTGAAAAACCTTCGTCGATGAATGATTCCAAGTTCACTTTACTATCCGATGTTGATCTGTGTTTTCTGAAGCCGCTCCGTAGTGTAGTAAAGAGCATGTTTACTTCTCAAGAACTAGGTCACTAACTCACACTTCGAACATGTTAAAGCTGTAAGTCTATATGACTGGGGATCTCATTTTGATAAACTGTGTTTTATGACAGGTATGATAGTTGCTTCAAGCCACTTCTCCGGAGAATCATTATCTATCTTAATATTAGCAAATATTATAAAAAGTGGATGATACCGATAATGATCTTTATACATTTGAAATATAAATGATACATCACATCAATATTATGTGAAATGACGAAGTATGAGTGTACATTTATTCTTCGGCATTATCTGGCAAATTCGAAAACACTGAAAGTGATATCATCGTGTTCTGAACTAGATTTTTGAAATGATGTGAAAACTTTCAGAGGAACTTTTCAAACCCTTGAGAATTATCAATAACAATGTTTTTCCTTTTGTATTTCGTTCTTGAGAACTCAACGAGAAAATTGGAGTTGACAGAGCTTTTTCCATAAATATTTGTTGAGACTCCTGAAATTTCGGTGAAACTAGAATATGTTTTCTTGCTTTCCACGATTTTGGCCTCCAAATTCTATTTTACTTAGCGTTTGATTTTATTCCTAACTTCAGATTGTGAGATTGAACTGCTAATGGATGATACGCATTTTTCCATGATGCCTTCTTCGACCTTCACTTTCGCTCACAAAATTTTCAAAATATCAAGAATAGGGCTGTAATATATTACAGCCCTCGATAAAGCTAAAAAACATTAGCGAAAGCTTGGGAAGCTAAAAAGAGTAGGTAATTTAATTTCCAAACAGACCGAATCCCTGGAATCCTCGTAAGGATAAAAAACACCGAACACGGGGTGAAACCCGAGAAAACGAGAAAGCATAGTTCTTCCGAGAGAATATATATA
>WOGR01012750.1:0-10085 GCA_015342045.1 Leptinotarsa lineolata | reverse complement strand
TTGAGAGTCAAATTTAGAAACATCAAAGTCAAAGCCTATTATGATAAGAATTAATTTTTTTCAATATCTCCAATTTTTTGAAAAACAATAATAACTTACGATACACCATTGAAAAGGTAAAATCTGGTTTTATCCAAAACAGAAAGAATTCATTATAGCGCCCATGAGAAAAAATAAAGTTGATGATGGTGGCCGAAAGACGAAACGTTGGATAGCAAATCTGAAAACACCATTATGTAGCAGAGAAAAAGTGGCAATGTGGAAGTGTAATCCATTTTTGAATCCTTCGTAAAATAAAGCCAGAAAATAATAAAAACTATTTTCCGAAATTTCTGTTTTTCCCAGATATCTCCGGATATAATCGGAATTCTAGAACTTTCTCAACGGCATATTATTAGTCAGATGAATGCGCAACTTTGTCCCAATTTAACCATCTTCGTATCTCTCATAGTTTTCGAGATCCCAATGATGAGGATCGTATTTGAAACACCCTGTCAAATTTGATTGCGGAAAATCAGAAAATGATTTTTCATGATTCACATTTTTTCAGTGTATTCAACTTCAAGGAACGAGAATGAGCATCATAGAACATCAACATACCTTAGTGAATCAACCAAAAATATCGCTCTTTTATTTTTAATAAAAAGCTGAACATGGCTAATAGAATAAATGATAATTTGAGCGAAATGGAAAACAATAAATATAAAACTTCAATGTCGAGTAGATCAGGCCTATAGAAGTGCTTCTTTTCCTATCGGTCATAAAAGGAAAACTTTACCCAAAAGAATAAAAGAGCACATAATTCATTTCAATGAGAAGCTCAATCTTGATTATGATGAATGTTTTACATAAGGAAGAGAAACGTATAAAATTTAATCTTTCAATATGCTTGAGAACTAATAGATTTCAGAATTCGTAACGAATGCTCAATGACGAGCGTTCTCTTCTTCTGAATAATTCTCTTCTACTGAATTTTTTCTTGTTTTTTCAATAACTCTGCTCTCCGAAAACATAAAAACTATTTTTCAAAACTCAACATAATTACATCATTTACTAGTGAGAATAATTCAGGGAACATGTTATTCAACTCAAAACCCAAAAGGAATAAGTTGAAAAAATAGGGAATACATAGATCAGAATGTGGAAACATGAAAAGAAAACATGAAAATTGTCCATACGGGCAATGAAGGAAGGGAGATGAATATATTGGAAGCATTGGAATCAAATAAATTGTATAAAACCCCCATTTCCACACTGATACGTATTTTTATAGTATGAAAACGCTTGATAAAGCTATTGTATAACGAAACACGTATTGCGGTTTCAGATGAATTTATTTTCGATGAAAAATTACTGATATAAGATATTACCTTTTCCACAGATTGATGATACTGGCCTACCAGAACGCACAAAGTTGTCTGAAGAGCTACTCAAAAGTGCAACAGGACGTGAATTACGAAATTTTTTACAAGAAACTACAGATGAATGTTTCCAAGAGATGAACAAGGGTAAACGCATTTCGCAATTGGAAAAAACACTAAATAATTTCATCTTGAATTTTCAGAAACTGACCTGGATTCTTGTTCGTACTCGACAAAGTTGATTACTTGTTTGGCAGAAAAAGGAAGAACTAATTGTGCCGATTGGCCAGCTGGTGGTCTACCATTCTGAGTTTTATCCCCGAATGGATCTGTTACGTAAATTAGCAAGTAAGGGTTGTGGGTTCCAATTTTGAAAACTGTTGGGAAAAACTATCATTAAAAATGATTAGAAACTATGATTTTTTCGTCAAGATGTTTTTATTCTTACATTACCTACCTTCGACAATTGAGTAAATTATTTTCCGTAGGCCTTCAGATTAATTTGTAAAATTATTCAATATTCGGTCGAGTTTCAATACGATGAAAACAATGATGATCACTGTGAGGAAACATGAAATTTCCTTAATATTAAAATGAACATTTCAAAAAAAACGAGTGTTCCAAAGCTGTAAAGAAAAACTTCGATATTGGTTGCTAAATCGTTTTCTATGTGTTTTGGTTGATTTCCGTGCTTGGCCGTGGTCTTCTTTGATTATAATATCCAAACGTTTCGAATGCAACTGCGACAGTCATCTTCAGTGGGGCACAACTTGAAGACTGGACATCAACCAATTCCAGAGGATGTCTTAATTTTGCCACCTGAACTCTTTCATCAAGTCCCAGAAATGCTGACTCGACTTTTCCTAATTTCCAAGACCTTCTTGGTAACTTGTCTACGATGACTACGATGTCATTTTTAGAAATAGATCTCAGTAGTACATTTTGAAAGTTGGTAAGTTGCTTGGAATTAGTCAGTCTTTTTTCGATCTTATCAATAAAATATGTTTCATCTCGAGAAAGGGGGGCATATGCCACCAGAATAAAATCAATTTCCCAGAGTCAAATTTCAAGAAGAGGGTGAGTAAAATCTAAATTCAAGTTTTGATGAACATTGGTGCTGTTTGTCAAAATTATACGGAAAAAGAATCATTGACTAATGTTTTTTTTCTATCACATATTTTAGTTTCTATTTCTATTCCTCGTTATGTCAGAGCTGGTTTTTAGATCTCATTCAGTGTTAATTTTCTCTATTCATCTATATTTTATCTTATTCAGCCCTTCATTGTTGGATAATGTAATGGTCTCTATATATCTGCATTCGCTCTTCTGTAGGTTATAGTATGTATTGTCTTCTTTCATTTGTCCTAATTCATTTTTCCTATCACTCATCATATATAAGCGATATTTCAAAGAGAGTCGAATTGTAATACATTGTAACATGATGCTTTGAAAGGTTGTGAGATGTATACAAATTTCTAGTTCTGAATTATGTTCAAAGATTCTGAGAAGTGGACATAGCTATTTCTGTAACGTGATCATGTCATTTTGGTAATCAATTTGACATAACAAATCCATCGACACAGATAGAAAAAATGTGTGACCATTCAGTTCTGAATTATCTACTTCCTTAGAGCAAACTGATACCTAGATTTCCATAGCATCAATTTCTACTTGCTTGCTGTTTTCTCAAGCGGACATTTTCTTAAGATCTCCATTATTCAATTACTTTTTGGATATGCATTAGCAGCTAAGTAGCAGCTTGAGTATCATCGAAGTTTGAGCCAAGATTGTGTTTTCTGAATATTGCATTGAATGGCATTTTTCTAAAGGGAAAATCAGAACAGCGCTGAAAAGTGGATCGTGAGTGCAATTCTTTTTGGCTCTGGAATCATCCAATTTCTTATTTGCAATTGGTTATTCAGAGATACAGTCGAAGCGATTCCCAAATTGGTTGCAGATATTAAAGCTTGGCTTTGCATCAAATCGCTATTGGATTCCTCTTTTGCTTTTCAGAAGGAAAAGATTTTTGCCATTTTTCCTACCCACCGTTGTCCTTGTCAAGGAGATAAGACCTGACACACGTGACCTGACTTAGTAGCACTGATGAGACCGAAAAAAAGCTGTAGTGTTTCAGATGAAGGATGCAACGCTTCTGAGCTTTGAAAATTTTCAACTGTTTGGAGAAGAAAGTACGTGTTTTCTGCCAATACACCCCACTCAATTGAATGGTATTTACTTGGATAATATCGTTACTTCAATTTCCACCTCATAATAAGTGCACAATCTTCAGAGTCAACTAATTTGTTATTTTCGAAAGGAAGTGTTGAGTACATTGTGTATTCTCTCAAGCATTCCACAGACTGATCTCTTGCTATATTCTCCACCAATCGCTTGATCCAACAAATCTGGGCTCTCCAAATTGATTGGGATCAAACAGCACTTTAAGATGTCCTTCACCTTTTAAACAAATTTATCTCAGGTATTTCCTTCTTTACATATCCTGAATTTCCTCATGAAAATCCTGTAAAACTGAGTTGCCATTATTTTTATTTTCTCCAATTCCAATCGCAAATTATAAAAGGAAATATCGAACCTCGGAACCACTATCGAATCCGATTGGAACTAAAATCGTTTATACAGAGGGTTATGAACACCTTACTGTCAACCACAGTATAAATTTGTAGAATCCAACACTGGTAACTTATCCAAATTATTTTTTGAGGTTTGTAATGACTAAATATATATTTTAGGTGTCAATACACAGTCCGCATAGAGAATGTGGAGAGACGTTCGATATAGTACAGATACACAGATTCGGATGTAAAAAAACATTTCACTAGCTACCTGTCGAAATATTCATTCACACGAAACTTTCCATTTAGTACACGTTTTCTAGAAATCACAATAGATATGCTTCATGGAGATGTCTAATTATTATTTTTTTTTATTTTCATTTTCCGCTCTTCATTTCATTTTTCACTTCCATTCCATTCCATTGTTGTATTCCAAAAAAGGTGTCTCTTTAAGCAGTTTGCATTATTTAAAAATGATGATTTTGTCTTTCATTCCATACTTTTTGATTTTTGTACAGCAAAGAATCATATTTCAGTTTGCAGTCTTCGATGCAGTTGGTGCAATGTATTGTTGCTACAAATACCCTAACTTGAACTAACTACAGAATTGATTCCTTCATATATTGACCGAAATAAATAATAAAAAGTGCAATTTTGTTTTATTCATCTCATTTACATAAAATTTAATTATATTTTTCTAGAATTCTCATTCAAAACTTCATAAACTTGGTGTATGTTGCAGTAACTAAAATATACATTCTTCTTTTGGCTACACCATTTTCTTCATCCAACTGATAATTCTATAGGTTTTTTCATTGTTTCATATTAGTTATATATAGGGTGCATTCTTAAGATTCTAACTAAAAAGTTGTACAAAACCAGTGGATCTCCCGTTTAAAAAAAATGACCATATTTTTACTATTTCAGTATGTTTGGAAATATTTGATTAAAAAACCCCAATAATATAGTTTGGCCTATTTGATGTCCGACAACTTTCTACATTATCCATAATATGCAAAATTGATTACAAAATTAAACTACCAAAATATTTCCGCAATGTATACTCACCTGGTTCATTTTGCGGCATATGAGCCAATGTTAATTTATTTCTCAAATCCATGTTAACCTTCATATAACGTCAAAAACAAATGATGATCACAATAAAGGTAAAAACACTTCATTCAAACTTGAAATGTTGATATAATTTATTGATGCAAACTATGATTATCCCAAAAGCGAGAGATTTATCATCAAAAAGCCGCTCCGTATTGATATATTAAAAACCTTTCTATAGAGAAATGTTGATTATCAAGCTGGAAAGTATGAAAAATTTTGAACCGAAATGTGAAGGTGACGTGGTCAATAAACACCGTGTGTTTCTTTAGTTTGTATTGTGTGAGAAGAATGCTGGAAAGTTGTGGAGGGCTGTAACTCTGAAAATAATGGATTCGAAGTCAATACGTCAAAATGAAGTACCTACACCCATTTTCTTCGAAAATGAGGAAGCAGCTTATCAGAAATTGTATCGAAAAGTTCTATCCTACATTAAAATAAACTCCTTAGTACAATTTCTCTAATGGCACTGTATTCAGCTGGAACATTTCAGAAAACTCATACAAATAAAAAATAACCACTGAATCTGGTCGATATGGGAGCGATATATATTGATGAAGATAATGATGACGACGATGATGATTCGAAATTATCAACTCAGAGAACGAATAATGCAAGATATCGATGTGGATCGAAAGCAGATATGTGAATAATATGAGCTTTTTTTGGCCATACAATGTACAATGCGTCTTTTTCCTTTCTCTTCTTCAGCAAAAATGAAAATTATCTCAGATATAACTGATTCAATCGAGTGAGCTGTGCAGGTATCTGATACATTAAATAGCGCTTTCCCTAAAATGTATTGAAAGTTTCAATCAGATTTCAAAAGTAAAAACAATTTAGGTTGTTCAACTGAATTTTTTAAATTATTATTGCGAGCGTTCCATATTTTTTATTTCGAAATTTCTCAAATCAAATCATACAACAACATTATTTCTTTGAAATAAATACTATATTCTTTTTTCAACCGACTCAATTCTGCACGTGAATAGAACAGCAACTTGATAATGGTTTGGTTATTTGCTGCTTGAGGAAACAGACTAGCTATTTTGATGCCGATCATAGATTTTTTTTTAAATAATAACCTCTCCATAACATATTTTTTCTCAAATATGTTTTAAATAAAAATCATCTCAAATTACTCATAACGTAATGAGTTGTTTCCACTGTTTTTGTGTTTATAACCTTCTACAATTTGAAAAATAAACAAGGGTAAATCGATAGAGAATCTGCTGAAGTGTAATAAAGGGCAAACTGAAAAGTTCACCCCGAAAAGTTACTGTGTAATACAAACCACTAGAAAGTCCAATTAGTCAGTAACTTGTATTCATAATGTTTGCCTACAAATTGAAAAAATCAATGGAAAAAATTAATATTTGTATAGGTTTTGAGAACGGAAAAAAATTGTTTTCCAAA
Source organism: Leptinotarsa lineolata (assembly GCA_015342045.1). Lineage (NCBI taxonomy): Eukaryota > Metazoa > Arthropoda > Insecta > Coleoptera > Chrysomelidae > Leptinotarsa > Leptinotarsa lineolata. Next base: position 3,622 of record WOGR01012750.1, on the reverse strand, counting down.
ACGTCAACCACTGAAGAAAGCTAAGGATGGATATCCTGATTAACCACCTCCACAATAATAGATTCTACACAATTGCATATGCAGATGATATAATTATCTTGCAGACTAGCAAATTTGTGAACACACTGTGCAGTAGAGCGCAAGATGGGCTCAAATTAATAGAAACATGGTGTGAGCAACATTCACTGTTGATCAATACCAAGAAAACTGAGATGGTTCTTTTCACCAAGAAAAAAAATTGTCTAAAGCCTTCCGAAACTTTCAAAAGCAAACTAAACTCCTCTGAAGAGGTGAAATACCTTGGTATTACCCTCGACAGAAAACTAACATGGAACTTTCAACCATAGTATCGAGCAAAAAGGGCATATGTGAGCTATGAGCAGTGTCGGAGAACAATGGGACTCATATGGGGTATTTCTCCCCGTATGGTCACCTGGATCTACACTGCAATAATAAGACCCATGTTAACGTACGGAGCCATCGCATGGGGACCAAAGGTTCTACAAGCAACAGCCATCCAAAAATTATATCGAATACAGCGATTGGCCTTATAAAACATCACAGGAGCCATGAGAACAACACCAACCGCGGCAATGGAATTAATCACTGGTCTGGCCCCTCTGGACCTGTATGTTGAGGAGGCTGCGTTGATGACTATGGTACGATTGTGTACGGTTGGTGTAAATCTCAAAATAGGAATCGGTCAATCAAGGCTTACCCTCTGGCAATTGAACCCAGATTTGTGTTTAACAAATCCTACAAAATATAAATTGAATAAAACACAAAGTCAGATGCTGTGAATGCAATACGCATATATACGGATGGCTCAAAAACTCAGGATGTGGAGTGTACTCCAGACCACTAAGCCTGAAGATTAAGTAGGGAATCAGAAAAAATACCAGCGTGGTTCAAACAGAACTGGCTGGTGTTTCAATCGCCACGAAAGAGATAACCAGAAAAGGAATTTCTGACAAAAACATAATAATCTGCACTGACAGTAGGCAAGTCCTATTAGCCTTGAACAGACAAGGTGTTACCTCAGGGCTGGTACTAGAGTGCCACCAAGACTTAGACAACGCCTCGGTAGATAACAATATTATCTTGAGGTGGGTTGAAGGGCACGATAGGAGTAAAGGTAATCGCATTGCCGATTCTTTAGCCAGGAAAGCGGCTGGACTAAGAATCTTAGGACCCAGTGACACCTACGACCTGATGACTTCGACAATTGTGGCACTAGACAAACGTTACACCCATGCTCAATCCCTAAAGAGATGGGATGGAATCAAAGTATGCAGTCTTACCAGAATCACTCTGGGCGAACCTGTGAAGGTGGAGCCGAAGAAATATCTGGCGATGACCAGGAAAAAGCTACGTTTAACAGTAGGATTTCTAACTGGCCACTGTCAACTAAGGAAACATCTCCATATTATGGGGCTGGTGGACACACCTCTATGCAGGATGTGTGAACAGGAAGATGAAACTATCAGCTATGTCTTATGTGAATGTCCGGAGTTATCGTCAGCAAGAGAGTGTGTTTTGAGAGTCTTGGCCTACACCTGCCGATATTGTGGAGATGTCTCCTAGCGACCGACCTGTCCACCTTTCTGGAAAGGACAGAATGGACTATGACCTAGGAGGACAACTCTTTGGTAGGAAGTACAATGGGTCACATGTGGCCTAAGTGCTGTGAGCTACACTCGCCCTCCCTACTCTACAGATACAGAGAGAAGCTAAGAATGGATATTACATTTTTCTCAATTGATTTGTAGGCAAAATTCATGAATACGACAAGTTACTGACTGATTGCACTCTTCAGTGGTTTATATTACGCAGCAACTTTTGGGGATGAACATTTTAGTTTGCCCTTTATTACACTTCAGCAGATTCTCTATTGAATCAGCTTTGTTTATTTTTCGGAGTTTGGAAGGTTATAAACCCAAAAAAACAGTAGAAAGTATTGAGTCCTCCACAAAAAAATGTCCTTTGACATGTGAATCATTTATGGTTTATATTTCATAATGAAACGTTTCACATTTACTTACATTGTATTCGGCTTCATAGCATTTCATCATGTAGCCTTCATATTCTTTTCTCAAGGTTCCTTTAGCCTGCGAATCCTGTCCGAACAAAATTGTTTTTAAATATTTCTCATTTGCATCAGCATTGTTTTCCATCACTTTCTTTTCTCTTCCTGCGCAAATTATCAATACATCAAGATCTTCCTCATATTGCATCTTGAGTTTATCCACATATTGATTTTGGTGTTCTAAAATATCATCGATATGAGTCGAATGTGATCTAAAATTGATTAAATATTCTTCTTCAGCTTCCTCGAGTTGTTTCAATAATTTTTGGATAGTATTATTTTTGTACGCTACAAGTCTTTCTATCCACTCCCTCATATGCTGAAATAGAAATTAACAGTGATGATTTATTCGAAAATAAAGCATACATTTTTTTTCTCACATCAACATTCTTCCTCATATCTTGGCATTTAGCTTTTCGCAGTATCTGATGCCAATTCTGATTGATTTTGGCAAGATTCAACCTCGAAAATGCTTCTTCTTTCTTGATTTTTTTCTAGAAAATAGACAAGTCAGTTATCAGTTCTTTTTCCATTTCTGGACTGATGAAATTCATTTATTCGTAAATAATTTATTCATTCAATAATCCTAAGTGGAAAAGAAAAGTTTGTGATTTTTTTCAAGTGAATGGATTGTTTGTATTCTTCTGCTGAATTTAAGTTATTTGTTTCTTTAATGGGTATTATATATAACCTAGATACTTTCATCAGACCTATATAGTTAGAGTTGCAAGCGTTTATAAAAACCTACTCCAGTTTTTATTTAACTTTCGTGTTATCAATGGTTACAGGAAATGAACAAAAACGAAAATAAACTGAAAAACACAATCCTAGCAAGTGAAATAAGGCTAACTTCAAATTGAGAACCTTAAAAGCAGAATAAAACGTCTGGAAGCCGAAAACGATAGCCTAAGAAACGAAGTGTGACCTTATCTTTTATGTAAAAAAAATTATAATGAATTTACTCGAAAGGTAGGCACAATGCGTACGGCAGCTCTTCGTCAGTATGCACTATGGGTTTCTTTCAAAAAACTTTTCAGTGTCCTAAAATTTCAGTAATTAAATATATTTTTTTGTGTAGAGATCTAAGTTGGGCGCCACACAGCCAATAAAATGAATGGTACGTGATCTGGTCGACTGTGTAACCAAATCTGATCAAATTGAGTTCTATAAATCACAGCAATGAGGTAAATCTATAAAAATCAGATATTCTGGAAATACTTGATATTAACAAAATACTGGCTGGGAAACTGAACCAAGGTAGAAATCAAAAACTGAATATGCTCCAAATTTGTCATTTGATCATGTGTAAAAAATTGTAATTACTTAGTGATGATTGTAAATAAAAAAACGCTTTCACTTATCTATAAAAAGTTAATGAGAAATGGTATCAAAATTACCTCACCAGAGTATACTCAGTTCAGGCTTACATTTAAATGAAGAATAATAATTGTTTAGATTGAAGAGGTTATATTTTATCAGGAGTATTTAATCTTTTGGGAAAGAAAGTTTTTGGCTTTCTACTACTCCATCTTGATA
>WOGR01012749.1:0-10086 GCA_015342045.1 Leptinotarsa lineolata | reverse complement strand
ACTACGTTATGGAATACCTTTTTGGGGAGCATGCAACTCATCCCTTCTCTCTTCTGTATTGATATTACAGAAGAGGGTACTAAGATGTCTCTGTTAAGTCAAACCCAGAGAATCGTGTAGCAACTTGTTCACTGCCAATAAAATTTAAAGTCATCGCACTGTTTATCCCAGAGACGGTTTTCCTTATTTAAAAACATAAATTGAATTTCATCTTTGCTTCTACTTCTTATGCTACTCGTAATAGCAATTACACCTTTAGACTTCCCATCCCAAACTCGAATTTAATAAAGGATTCCATATACTATAACGGTGGAAAATTGTTCAATCATTTACCATTAGAAATGAGATCTGCAAATCTAAGCAACATTCATTTCAAAAAAGCGGTAAAGAACCTACTTGTTGATAGACCCTATTATAGTTTGGAAGAGTATTTTAGCAAATTGTTTTAACAATAAATTAATTTATCCTTTGTACTATCACTTCATACATGGTGGTGTTTCATTTATACATTTTTATAACTTTTTTATATCTACATTTATACATTTTTAGAACTTTTTTTATATCTACATTCATACTTTTCAGAACTTTTTTTTATATCTACACTGTATTGGACTTTGTTAATAAGATGCAAATCTTCGGACAATAAAGTATATTTTGATTTGATTTGATATCGTTCTACGAACCCACGAATTTATACAATAGGTATGACAAAATGAATAACCTTTTTTGATGAAAAAAAATCCTGTTACATTATTGTGTATGGCGTTTGGTGAGGAACACCCAGTTATAATATATAACTTTGACCCCCGCCGCACTTGTGTTATTGTCTTCACTTTACCAATATTTTTCGTGAACCACCTACAACATGAGTCTGAAACTAATTTTCTACTTCGGATCATAAAAATCATACATTTCTGAGAGATATCATGTGACCCTCCAAAAATTTTGCATGGGCTTGCGGTCTTTATAGTCAGTATTTAAAGTAAGCGGCTTTCGACCAAGCATTTACGTCCAATTTTCGATCATATATAAAAGTTCCAGCAACTGTTCGTGATCATCAGTCAATAATATCGCCAGCACCTCATTTCTATTTATTCATTCCTGACGCGTGCAATGCTGCAGCATGAATGCAATCGACAACACAGTGGGCGTAGTCGAACCTAAATCAAGGTGCGCCCTGCCCGGCAATGTTGTCATGTGTCCTTCCAGCGGCCTTCCGCAGATAAGTCGGCTGTGGCGCCGGGCGCTAACCTCTTTTTTTCGGGTTTCGGCTTATCTATATTAATAAGATTACCAACGCTTTATCGCTCGCAGACGTAACCGACTCCGTCCTGGCGACTCTGTGACAAGGAATATACGTTATTTATTGTATTTAAACGCCGCGCGCCGTAGATTTGACGGCAACGTGAATTCGGGGAGTTGCAGCCAATTTTCGATTACGCAGCTATCTTTTCGTCAACAGAAGTTAAAAGGATCCAGGTTGCAGTATCCTTTATACTGTAGGAATCATCTAATTTCAATTCTTTGAAGCCGAATCTATGTACAATTGGGACAACGAAAGATTACTCATGCGTTACCAATTTGTGCATCTGATATAAGTCGACAAAGATTTTGGGTCCATTTCATTACCCCCTTACAATTTTTCAGCAACAAATATCTCACCCGATAGTATCTCAGCAGTAATGTCCCAGTAATAGAAGGCTCAGGATAAAAAATTTTCATGACAAAAAAATCTCGTCAAATGAAGTCTCATAAAAAAACTCTTATTTCGGCGTTTTATGTATTTCCCTCGTTATACACTCCTTCTTTATATTGAGCGTGTTATTGTAATATTTTTGTATTGAGATTTTTTTGTGAGAGATGTTTCAGTCTTGAGATGTATTTGTCTGTATGATTTTCGCTGAGATATTGACGAGATATTATCCCTGAGATAAAAAGAAGGGGAGCCCGCCAGCGGTTTATAAATCGTTTCATTTCCTTCTGTCCAGTAACTTGACTTCTCTCTACTCAACGGTAAATCGAAAGTAACGACGTTTTAGAATGTAGATCAGTTCTTACTCAAAAATGATAATTAGAAATTTTACTTAAATCTAGAAAATGAACAAGCTGTGTACACCCCTTGTGCCATATTGATGAAAACTAAGATAATAAAAGTAACTATAAGCAATTATTACGGAAATAACTGTCATAGCCATCACCTATAGAAAAATACTCCGATATGACAATTGAAATGCAGATCAGACAGACATTTCCACTATAAGGTTAAAATTTAAAATTAAAATATCAAACTTACTGTAAGGCCCCAAAAAATATAGTTTTATCTCTTTTCAACTGCATGTAATTCCATTGTTATTAAAAATATCTACCTATAACCTTCCTTAGTGTATATTAAATAAAATCGAATGTTGTCCTTTCCTGGAAGTCATACATATCATTAATGATCTACAACACCGTCCTTTTACACTTGATTTTTCTGCCTTTCTTTCATATTTCACACGCCTTTTAATTTTCAGTAACCGGATTTTTACACCACAAAGAATATCTCACCATATCTTGTATAGATTTCATACCATTTTGTTTCAATTCATTTCCAGTCATGTGATTACCCATTTTGTTGTTTCATTTGTCGAAAATATAATAGGTCTACGATTATGCAATCTAATGAAAAATAGTGACTTAAACAAAATACAAAATAGTTTTTACAGGATTTATCGTGAAAAATTGAACAAAACGTTTAGTTTTTGAAGTGTACTTAAATTCTAAGCTCATTTGGGTGCGGTTCTCACTAATGTATTGTATAGCACTTCACTTAACAACTTAGTGTATTATTTATTTCAATTGATTCATAAATGAAGTTAAATAAGAGTACTATGTCAAATATTTATTGAACAAAAATACTGTTCATTTGATTTGGTTGAGACCTTTGTTAACTACATTTATGGCGTGAAAACTATTTTTTTTATAAATCGAAGATCTACAAATACACGAGACCTTTTTGATGTTAGGAAATTTGGGAGGAACCAAAAACTGAAGGGCCATTCAGTTGTTTCTGGGGCGAGACATTTAAAATTTGGACCGAAAGTACCGTTCTTTGGAACTTAATTTCCAATAAAAAACAGATGAAAACCTGTTTCGTTTCAACCGGAAACGAACCCAAGTCAAGAATTGCATATGGAACCTTGAAGTTTTGCTTGAACTTTCAGACCACTTGATAAAATATAAAATTCTCTTTCCAACGATGTGGCACAAGTGAACATTTCTTTTCAATTCACTATGGCGGCACTGTAACGTTGTCTAAGAAATATTGTCAAACAACTTGTAGTAATGAAAACAAGACGATATTTGATCAGTTTTTAAATGAAAATTGAAGAATTAATATTTTTCAGTAGTTCAAGCACTTATGGAACATATTTTTTATCAAAAGTGTTCGGAATTTAGCTTCAATACAATTCAAATCTAGAAAAATATAGAAACTGAAAGAAATGTTGCAAATCTTATCTTTCAAATCGTTCGGGTATCATAATACGACTATATTCCGGGAATGATTCATTCAACTATATATCAACTTCTAGCTGCGTATTTTGAGTTTTTTTTTCGCATCTCAATATCGTCGACGCCAGTCACAATGGTATTACAGGATTATGTCGCCTCGAAACCTCAAAAATGTTAGCGACCTCCAGCTAGACGTTAATTATAATTCTCGGCATATATAAAGCATTTAAAAAACAAAGCAAATATATCTGTGGCGTCTGTGTAGCGCCATAGGCGCCACAGTTGTTTTCGTGCAAGACAATACGCACTGAAAATGTTTATTTTTAAACTTCACATGCCGACGTGCACGATCAGAGTACAATATTCGAAACATCTAATTTGGCGCCTCTTAAATCTGAACTTCGTCCCTGCCCTCTTTCATTTGAAGAAAATAATGTGTGAGTATTCACTTTTCTTCCGACATAAGTTTGTAGATAAATGAGACAAATTGTGACGGGAAATAATGAGATTTTCTACCGAATTTCATTGAATGAACTGAAGATTTCAAAAGATATTTTTTTAACCCCGGAAATCAGTTTTGTAATAAATATCCAATTATCTAAAGAAAAATATTGAATTCGCCAATTAAACAAAGAAATATTGTAGAACATTTGCTGCTTATGCCAGACTTCATAACGTATTCCATAAAAACATGCAGCATTATGAATTACAACTTTATGGAGTACATTATCATAGGAACACGTTAATGGCGAACAGCCAATTTAATAAAATGTCAAGGGACTGAAGAATTCGAGTCCTGAAACGGCGTATGAAACATATGGAAACAGGTAGAAACGTCAAATGATTATGAGAGTGGGAGTTGTACTTCAGGTGTTCATTCTATCTAGCTAGATTTCACGATTGTACAATTACATTTGCTTGCTTGCTTATTTAATTATGGTTTTGTTATCTATAGCAATTTGCAATCTTTGGTGATCCGATCATCATCCTTCCTGTGGCATTGAATGTCTCAAACTATTTCGTTATCACACAATACTATAACGAGAGAACGTGTACAAAATGGAAGACGCACTATCTACGGGTATGATGAGAAAGCTTTCTGATGTATATTCAATGATCAAAAAAGAGCCCTCCGCTTGATTGGAGACCCAAAAGTCATCATTGCTAACCCAGACGGAAGTTTGGAGGTTTGTTTATTTTCTTTAAACACTTTCAACGAAAGAGTTTAAAAGACTAAGCAAGGTAGATTCCCATAGAGTAGTTTTATATGAAAAGTGTACAAGAAGTTCATTTGGAGAATGGTGTCGGTGGGAATAAATCTGCGATATCACTTTTCATATTAGTCCACTTGTTTATATGTGAACCTTCCAAAAAATATCTGATACAATTTTGGGAGTTTTGCTCCATATGTTCTTGAAACGAGAGGTCATATTTTTATGCTATTACATAGTTATTAACTTAGTGATGGAAATAATAATGAACTATTATGACAAAAGTTATTTAGACCCCTAATATGAAATGGAAAGATGGCAGATTAGAAACGCTATTAGGTTGGTAAGTAGAATTTGAAACTTCTGATCTATTAAAAATTTTAACTAGTGAATAACTGAACAGATTATCATAAATTACAATATAATTTACAGAACTTAGCATGAAATTGAAATCGATTAGATTTACACTTAAATCATGTAAGGCTATCAATATTTAATTTTCAAACTATTTCATAACATATTTTATTCGTCTCATATTTTGCACAGATATTGTTTTTATTGTTAATCAGTTTTGAGATAAATAAACACTGGTATTATCAAAAGTAGTGTGTATAGTATAGAGTTAATTGAAAAAATATTCAACAGTTCATTAATGTTAATGAAATATGAGATCTCTCGAAATATGAACGGAACAACTCATCGCCGTAAATACTACTTTGGTCGCTATACCTGGTATAAAAACCAAGTATATTACATCATCAAGATCAAATCACAAATAGGTTGTAAAACCTAACGTGGTGTCATTGAATTTTAATCTACTGGTCAGTAGAAAAAAAGTAATTTCTATACGTAGAAAAACTACGAACAAAAGTTGAGGAAAAATTTGTTAAGTTAATAAATGAATGTGTGTGGAAGAAACCACGCCCTAGCAGACCAGCCCGAGGGTCTGAAGAGGCCAAGGGGGGCTACTTCGGGACTTCTTGTTGGTCACCTTGAGTGGGGCCCGCTAGAGAGAGCGGCCACTGCCACTTATGATGTCATGTACGCTCACCTACAAACTGTTAGTTGGCTGTGGAGATTTTATATTTTTATATTATTCAACAAAATTCAGAATATCGTTTCCTTTAAACGTATTTAGTTTATATCGACTTACGATATCTTCGAGCGTTATCGAGTGGAAAAATTTGGTCTATACAAGACCCATGAAGAATCAATTCAAAAGGGAACATCACTGAGTATTTATTAGTGATTCAGAAGAGTCATTCAATTTCAACTATACCTCTATTTGCCTTGAAAAACGAATTGCTGCATTGATAATTTTATTTGAGAATTTTTCTTGTCTTTGATTTGGGTACCTCTTCTGTTTTTGAGAAGTAGTTTGGTATTTGTTTTTCATTTCACAGATACGTATGTCCAACATAAAGATAGCAGGTCTCCTTCCACGTGCAGACCATGGAACACTATTGCCCATCCAGTAAAAAGAGTGAAACATAAAGTGGTCTCATTGAATTTTGATCAATAGAACAGTGGGAGAAAGTCATTTATTCTGTTTTCTGCATGAGCATTTTCACCCTTGACTACACTGTACTGATGACGGCCAATAAGCCAGAAACACTCGTATGCTGTTTGGCGTCTTCAGGAGATTGGAGAAGCACTTTTCCCAAACACCCAAGTGTTTTCATCTCATGAAGAAGCCAACTTGAAGAGGCCAAATGAATTTGCTAAGTTCATTATTATTCTATTCATCACGTTAAACAATAAAAACGACCCTATTAATGCATTGACGAATGAATAAAAACTAAAAAATTCTAAGAATATTTATGAAAACGTCAAGGAGTGCAGAAGTAGTTACCCACCAAGTTGCAATTGTAGCACAGGACAACTTAATTGCTATGCATTAATTGTTGTCGTTTTTTAATGAAATTAATGAATTACTGCAATCATGAATCTTAAGCGAAAGCAATTATTATTTCTGTTGCTCATGTTATCTAATCTACGGCTTCGAAATGCTGTGCACATACCACAAGTTATTAAATTTATGGTATAAGTCGGAGTATGAGATTGTGACGAAGTCTCGTTAAAATTCTGAAGTAGTGTGTTCGATGTCAGAAAAAATGTACATACCTCCATTGGTAGTGAGCGAGCCAGGAAAGGAATCTCGACATACCAGAGGGACTTCACTTGGAGCTCGATCTGAAAAAAATCATCATCTGAATTATTTACTATAGATATTCGATTTTTGATAACTGTGGGTTGAATAAAGAAGCAGGCATTAATAGACCGAATTCATTTATATACAGTGTGTCCCAGCTAAAACTTGTCACTCCTGCAAACTCGTTTCAATATTGCGATACTTGCTATGATATTGATTTGAATTTTGTGGTAATTTTCCAATTGTCATACAACCATATGAGCATTATTTTAAACATTAAAATGGGTATAGTAAGTTATCCTTAATAGACAGACATAACCAATCGTTATTATGTTGACCGTTACACGTACCGAAAGAAACATGTAAAATTTGAATGAAAGCGACATTATGGCATTTCTGAAACTTCAAAGAAATAACTAGGTACCCATAAGAAATGAAGTGGATTAAAACTTTAAAATCACGTCATTGCGAATTTATTTCTCGAAAATATAACTAGTTTCTTGGTTGAGATGAACGTCACAGTATCGCACGAATTATTTCATGGCAGTTTAACAATAATAAAGTAATGTCGTAAATAATAGACAACGTTGATAATGGCAATCGATCAAACTATAACGTAAGAATGTTGGAAACAATTAACAATTATAAACACAATAATAAAGTCGAAAGGCATGATTTACCAAGGCGATGAATCGATAAGCATTAGAAATCAACATTATTACATACTGCGTATAAAAACAATCCATACTGCACATTTCTACATCAACTTGGGTTAAAATTTTCATTTTTATTTATAGATCTGTTGATTAGTATAATTAAAACAAAATGGGAGATAATTTCAAACTTTACCACTTTATCCATAGATCTTTTCATAGGAGTTTTTGAATTCTGTATAGACTCCAATTACTTTTGTTGCAATGGAACTTTTTACAAACAAATTTTTGTGTTGGGAATGGATAATTGTTTGTCACCCATTTGTGCAGATTTGGTCATGACAGAGCTATAAAATATATGCAAAAAAAGTTATCACTGTCATTGCTATTTCAAAAGATATGTTGATGATATCGTTACTTCCATTCCAAAAAATAAACAAACCGAAATATTAAATACTTTTCATAGTTTTCATCCAAAACTGAAATTTACTCTCGAAATGGAAGAAAACAATTCGTTACCATTTCTATATACAAAAATAATTAAAGATGCAAACCGAATTTTAAAGGTAGATTGGTATCATAAACCAACTTTTTCTGAGAGATTTTAAAATTATTTTTCAAAACATAACTTCCACAGCAAAATCAACATTATAAGGAATTTGAAATCAAGAGCAATTGCCATTTCCAATTCTGATTTCCATAACAAAAATCTCCAAATAATTGAGAATCACCTGGTGAAAAATAATTTTCCTAGAGTCCTCATTAGAAAAATAATGAAAGAAAAGAATTCCTCTATCCAAAATACAGGGGTGAAACCCAAATATCAAAAAATTTCATTTGTAGAAAATTTATCTAAAAAACTTGGAATACTACTCAGTACCGATCAAATTGAAGTGGCCTTTTCAAATGATAATACAGTTGGAAAGAATATACAAAATACAAAAACACCACAAGACATACAATCTAACATAGTATAAAAATTGAACTGTGGAGGCTGTCACAAATGCTATGTTGGTCAAACTGGACGGTATCTTTAAACACGAGTTTCAGAACACATGAGAGACTCTAAGAAACTGAATATAAAAAACCCCACCGCCCTCGTCGAACATGAAAAAAAAATATGGACATATTTTTGATTTTGATCATCCAGCTATTCTAGATGTTTAACCATATTTATCCAAAAGACTCTTGAGCGAAATGAAATATATCTTCAAATGCGATAGTGTCAATACCAGAAGAGATGTTGATGTCCTTAATACTGCATATTTCAATTCGATAAGTAAAACACCTGAATAATTTACCTCTTTTTTCATTCTTTCTCTTTCTGTCAGTGATTAAAAAAACAGACACCACCTTCTCAGAATCACAGATAAAGCCATTCGTTTCTTTCATGTCGTTTTGTGTTGGTCTTGTCCCGAAGTTGTTGCAATGTTTTTATTTTCTTTCAAATGTATCTAATATGTCTGATGGTTTTAAAAATAGTAATCTCAACACGGATAAACTACTTTTCGGTGAGTAACTTAATTACCAACTCATTATTTCACATAAAATTGAAACGATACTAATCGTTTCAATCGTTTTGTGGAAGGTATTATTATGAAAATGCATTGTTACAGAGCCCTGAAGAAGAATTTAATTGAATTCGAAAAGTCGGCAAGAGAACAATTGTTTTTTCTAAAAAAAAATTAGCTGGAGTTAATTGTATCCTAATCTATATGCCAATGACTAGTGATACCTATATTCCCCTGATTTTTAATTGTATTTATTTTGTAAGAGGATAAACAACAGGCTTTTCAGAACGAAACCTTCATCAATGTATATCTCTTTCCACATTTCGCTGCTTTTCACAACAACCTTTCAGGCGCCTTCTAAAGCGTCTGAAGCGTCTAAATTTTTGTTTCCACATCAACTCATCGACTGTGTTTGAAGGATGCTCATCACTTTTAGCTTTTCCATTGTGTATTGTGTGTAAGAAGTAAGTTTATCTTTTTCACCACCATACTTCAGAATGAAATCATTCTTGTTCGATCAAATTGTATGATTGCTAGGAAAAGATTTATCGAATGCAACTTTTTCATTGTACAACTTTTCTCAATTAATATCATGTAATAGATGGAATAAAATATTTGAAATTAATTCCCGTGATTTCTGATGAAAATTATATTCATTTCCAGATTCATTTGGCTAAACGCTATTTCAAATGTACCCAACATACGCTGAAAAATTGTTTGAAATCATTTCTTGAGGAAATAATTTTTACATCGAATACCCGAGATATTCGAAACGGCTGACGGTAGCCTGGGCGCCGAGATTTCGAGCCCCGGCGCTGGAGTGTCGGGAGCTTTCGGCAAGAACCGAGAACAGGGAGGTGCGCTTTAGTATTTGCGAAACCGCAGAAACGGTTTCGCCCCACTTGACTTCTGACTGTTCAGCGGAACAGGTCAGACACGAGAGTACGTTACTTTTTTTAAGCAAAAGTGTGAAACTATTAGCCTCTGCACATTGTAGCTGTTGGCTAATATTCGAAGTGTCGAATTGCTGATTTAGTGCCTCTATTTTGCGATCCATATAGAGTTTG
>WOGR01012746.1:0-10086 GCA_015342045.1 Leptinotarsa lineolata | reverse complement strand
TATATTAGTTACGAATGTATACATATATGAACATAAATATTTATGACGCAATTTATAAGAAGGAACTTTTGAATATCTAAATATCATAACAAAGTTGCTGATTCGTTAGACGTCAAATTTCAATTGGTCAAGACTGTTAGGATATTTGAATGTACCGTATATTACGATGAATTGTTGTTTTTGGAAAACTTGATATTATTTGCATATCTTCATGTACATGTGTATATGTATAGCTACTGTATAATTTTTAATACGGTTCCATCTCAATTCAAAAGCTTTTAGAATTATAATCGCAGTTTTTTACTGTGAGTTATATTCAATTATTATTTCTTATCCAATACTGAATAAAATGTAGCCCAGATGAAAATAATCAAACAATATCAAAACGATGGAACAACAAAAGTTTTCAAACAGCTCCAGACTGATATACTCTTAAATATATTTTTTATATCAATTGCAGGGGTTATATTTTTAGGACATATTTTTTATCATTTATACCTATATATATGATGATCATTCAAATCTGATAATTTCGTATTGCTGAAGACTGAAATCGATTTCTTATAGTCTACAGCTGGTGGCTGTCAACTATGCCCAACCAAAATAATGATATTCGATTATGAAGAAAATCCTGCCAGCAACTGAAAATTGACAGAAAACTAACCTCACAATTGGCCCAACCTCTCATATATAAACATAGCCAGAAAGCCAACTATCAAACCCTCAAACAAAAAGAATTAAACACACTAATAGAAAAAGTCAATGTTTCACCAGCCATGTAAAAAACATCTATATCAGTGGCACGGTAGTGAGGATATGAAAACCGCCGAATGGGCTGGCAAGCGTACCGCAGCTTTAAAAAGCAGGCCACTTTTACACCTACCATTTTTCACATGCGCGCCACCAAAACGGCTTGCAATATGTTTTTGAATGCGATATCATCTTTAAGCGATTTAACACGTTACGTTTCAAAACTCTGGGTATTGCTTATGACCTGTGCTAACGCTACCGGTAGCATCGTTCCTGCGTTTTGTTTTTATGACAGTCGATTAGACGGCAATTTATGCTTTATTTTCATTAACATTTGTCGCTTGTAGATGGCTTTGGTGGTGTTGGTTGGTTTATCTAATGAGGTTCGTCTTTTTCTCTTTAGGATGGAAAAGGCAATAATTATGTTGATAAAAAATATGTAGAGGCTTTCACTTTGAAATACGATCTATATGAGTTAATATACAGTACGTCACATATTCGGGCTTCTAGTGTGGAAAAGTGTTAATATATTCGAAATATATGAAAAGAAAAAATTTAAGTGGATAAAGTATTCCCGACCGAATTATTCCGGTGAGTTATCAAAACAGAAATGTATTCAAAAATGAAATGGATAATGATGTTACCAATTTGCAAAAATAACAAATTCTTCTGAGCTGAAATTGGAATGAATTGATAAATGGGTTGAACAATAGCAGAAATTTCAATTATATGCAAAAATGAAGATAAAATAAATGGAGAATAAATTCAAAAATAATTTAAATACAAAAACTAAGAACATTGATTTGAAACCACGATCTTTAAATTGCTGATATCCACAATCATCTTCGGCTTATACTGGCTTATTCCTGATACTTGAGACATAATAGGTCACTTGTTGGCTTTCACTTCTCATTTTTTACAGCACCTCAACAGCCTGAGATGTTCCGGAAAGGTTTCAATGGAGGAGGACAATAAGTGGCCAATAAACGTATACCAAAAACCAACAAATACTAGACAGTAACTGAATTACGAATTCAACCACCAGGAGAGGAATCATCAAGACTCTAACTGATCGTGTATTAAGGCTTTATGTCAGAGGACTGTAGAAGAGGCTAAGAATAATTGAGTCCAAGTACAGAAACCAAGCCATCAAACTCTCTAGTCTCTACCTATTGGATCACAAAAGGCAAACAATTCATTAGCAATCCAAATAATGCCTAGAAGATTATGACATAGCACAGCAAAAAACCTGTAGAGACTAGTGCAAGATTAATTGAATAGAACTGGCCGATACTTGATGAAAATCCATATTAAAACTCATTAATACAATAATACTGTTTAATGTATTAATGAGCTTTAGTACAAGATTGTTGGATTGAGTGTCATGAAAAGATGGGGTGAAACGCAAAAAGCAAGTCAGACGGCTCTCAAAAAGCAGGAAAACACAGAAGATTATCATTGTATTCATTAGGTTTCATCGAAAGTTTTTTCCGTTTCAATGTCATGTATTTTTGTAGCTCTATATCTCAATATTTATTCTACTGTTTCGTGGTATATACTGATCGATATAGAATTTTGTACTCTATACATTGATGCTGTTCAATTTATCCCAAATAATAGTTTTTTTACCTTTCTTCAGCTTATCGCCAGAAATTTTCGCGCCAATATTTCTTTACTAATTTAAATTGAACCAAAGCTCTGCCGAAACAGACCGAAAAATTAACCAGGAATTTAGCAATGATAGTGTTAATGAACGCATTGTTCGACATTGGATTGCGAAATTTTGTTCCGGGGATTTCAGCTTCGGAGATGATCTCCAAAGTGTTCGACCTGAAGTTATCCCGGACAAAGATTTGAGGACCCTGGTGGAGACTGAGATTGACCTATCATAAACGGTGCGTGGGATGGCGAAAGAATTGGGCGTCAGCTCCCATGCAGTTTTTGATGGTTCAAAACGTATTGGAAACGTCAAAAAGCTCGAAAAGTGGGTGCTTTGCGATTTAAACGATCGACAGAAAATGTCACGTTCCGAAGTTTGTTCTTCTTTGCTTTTGCGCAACTAAAATGATTCTTTTTTGCATCGGATCGTCAGAGGTGTGCGTGATGAAAATTAAATCCTCTACGAGGACAAGTTGCGATCAGAAAAGTGGTTGAACACCGATGAGCCACCCAGGCACTTCCTAAAGGCGAAAACCCACCAAAAAAAAAAACACGGTTACTGTATGGTGGTCAGTGGCTGGTGTGATTCACTATAACTTTCTGCAATCGGGCCAAACCAACACAGCATAATCATATTGTAACGACGAAATGTACCGAAAATTGCCTCAGCAGCAGCCGGAACTGCTCCACGTCAACGCCCGTCTGCACGTTTCCCAAATCATCGTCCGAAAATTAAAAGAATTGAGCGTCAAAGTTCTGCCTCACCCACCATACGCCCCATACCTCTTGCCAACCGACTACTATTTTTTCAAGCACTTCGATAACTTTCTCATCGGTAGAACCTTCACCAATCAGGACCAGGCAAAAACGGCCTTCGTCGACATCATCAAATCTGATCGTCCAATTTTTATGGTGACGGGTTTAATCGACTTGTGTTACATAAGCAAAAGTGAACTGATTCGGATGGCGCTTATTTTGAATGAATAGAATAAGTATTCACTGAGATATGAAAACGGATAAAACTTGACAAGAATTGACGTTTATAATGAGATAAAGTGAAGGTATTAGCATAAAAATTGTTTTGAAAAATATCAATCAGAAACAGTTTCATCTTCGAAATTTCATTATATCAATGTAATTATTTGTTAAAAAAAAATTGATGTCTTTTGTGAGAAAATGTCAACAAATTTGTTTTAGAAGAAATGTCCTGATAACAAGATGGATTCATGATATTTTACGGAATAATTTGTGAATCGTAACAAAAATATACCTATTACTATGTACTTGTATTTCTCGATTATTGTTGTATGAAGAAGTTGTAGTGATATTATGAAGTATCAAAAATACACTCAATTTCTAGCTTCGTCTGGTTAATGGACAGAAAAGAACTTGTTTGACTTTGATTTTGAAAGTTTTCAAAAGTTAGTGAGTACCTACAAGGTTTTTGAAGAATGTATCGCAAAGGTAACTGGTAAGTGGTATAATGTACAAAGCTTCAGGTAAAAATTATATTCTTGAACTAGTTCAGTTCAAAATGAAGGTTTTTTCAATTATAATTTGTTACGGAATCATACCCCGCTTATGATAGCAGTTATTCATATTTGGTAACATAAATCAACCATTCGATCATGGTTGGTTCAATTGAAAGAGATGCCATGGTGCAGAATACAGTAAGAGTTCGGCTAAATGGCTTCATTGTATTCTTGTGAGTTTCGAGAAAACTTATGAAGATTCAAGATCAGATTTGTTATATCTTTTTCTTTGTAGGTACGGGGTTATTCACTATAAATTACCCTCCCCTCATCATCGTTATTATTGCCTACAAAAAAAAGTTAAATGTAAAGGTTGTGTGCTTATGACTAAATTTCAATAAAATGCTGTCAAAAATACAGAGGCGTGCAGATTTCAGGGGATACAAATTTTTTAATATTTTTTTTAATGGGACACCCAGTATATTATTGAAATTTTGGAATTGTCTTTTTTCCTGATTTCAAAAATATGTCATATGTTACCCCTATCTCATAATGTTTTTGAGTTATTAGAGGTGAGGAAGAAAAAGTTCAAATATTGAAAAATAGAAAATAGAAAATTTCTTTAGGAAATTTAAATAACATGATAAGTCATAACAGATGTTCAATATGCCCACCATTATTGTCAATGCATAATTGATAACGACTTCTTATATTTATAAGTGCATCGGAAATTGTTTCATTATTGACATTCATATTCATTATTACACGTCGAATCGTGTCTTCAATTAATTGAATATTATTATTATTATCGTTATCAACAATGTCTTTTAGAAATCCCCAGAAAAATGAAATCATAGGGGTCAAGTCTGGACTATTAGGTGGCCATTTAATGCCTCCATTATTTCCTATCCATATTGGGAATACATTATTCAAATGTTCTTGAACGGGTAGGACATTATGAGGGGTTGCCCCATCTTGCATCCAAATCATATTGGCAAGCTCGGCTTCCGAAAATTTTTGCATAAGAATATTTTCTACTTCTGGGATAAGTATTTCTTGATAGGTAACTCCTGTCAATATATAATCATAAAATATTGGGGCAACAACTTTATTTCTATAAACTCCGCACCAAACGCTAACAGTTTTTCTTCCCGTTAAAACTTGCACGGGTAAAATTTTATGTCGTTTGTAGTTGCGTTTTTTCAACGTACGTTGGATTTTGGAGTAACTTTTACCTAATTGATCTCCTACATCCTTTATACTACATTCAGAATTTTCTAAAAAATAATGCAATGTTTCAAAAAAGTCTATTTGTGAATTAATATGAATAGGCTTACCTTCGAAATGAAGCAGTATATCTGGCTGTTCTTCCTGGTTTTCTTGAATAACACGCTTTTTTCTACTGAAACTGAAGGTATGATTCACCTTTTGGTAAATATTCTTGAATGTATTCTCTGACGGTGTTGGACGATTTGGATACAATACCCTATAAGCTCTTTTTGCTGCACGTTTAATATTGTTGTTTTGTATATAACAATTATTTATTTGAACTTTTTCTTCCTCACTGTGAACCATTTTGATTTCTCTGTTAAAGAAATGTCACTAAACAAACATAATATAGTTGTCATTTCCATAGCTTACTTGAAAAATATTAACTTTCATAGGATAGGCATTTACAGTAACTACTAATCCAAGTGGGTTTTGGTGAATTCATGCACGACGTAACTTAGTCTTAACTTTAGACTGAACTTAATATTGCCTTAAAAATACTGTTGGGTGTTCATGCACAACTTAACATACAGATAGACACAAGTGCAAAAAGTGTATTTATTATCTCGGCACTCGTCGTTCGAGCATTCAATTCGGTAGTGTATCTCAATTCAGAACTGAACGATGAGTTATTTAAATAATTAGAATTATTTTCAGTTCGCAATATTCACAGCATAATTCGAATAAAATCGACATTTCCAGTTGGTAATTTATGACGAAGGCGGTTCTTTCTACCATCTTCCTCTATCTAATAATCATTTTATTTTTCGTCTTCGTTGAGATGTCTAATGAACATGCGCAGGAGTCGCAGAACCTGATTTGCACGAAGAATCGAAAGTTGGCCAAATTATGACTTTTTTGAATCGCTCTTGAGTCCTTGAGTCGCGTGCATAAACATTACCATAAAAAACTATAGTTTCATCTTGAGTTTTTCATTAAGTTATGTTAAGACTAAGTTACGTCGTGCATGAATTCACCATTCATCGACGTGTAATAACTCAAAAACATTATAAGATAGGGGTAACATATGGAATATTTTTGAAATCAGGAAAATAGACCATTCCCAAAATTCATTAATATACTGGGTGACTCATTTGAAAGAAATAATAAAAAATTTGAATCCCCAGAAATCTGCACGCCTCTATATTTTTGACAGCATTTTATCAAAATTTAGTCATAAGCACACGACTTTTACATTCAACTTTTTTTTGTGTAGCCAATAATAACGATGATAAGGGGTGGGTAATTTATAGTGAATAACCCCGTACCATGTCCGCGTCTCGTCTTCAACCGACATCCATTCTGTATGAACCGTCGTTTACTGGTTAATTGATTCATGCCACACATAGCCTACGTTTATACGTACTGAATCATGTGTAACACAGTTGTTGATGAGCAGGTTCTCCTTCTATCAGCTATCTCTCTCTATATTCCTGTCTGTTAATTCAATTGCTTTATACGATCAGATATGAAAATAAGAATGAAATCACTAGTACCTTTATTACACATCATGATTCCTTTGTCTATGGTGTAACTTATTATGGCAACCATAATTCCCAAAAGTGCTAGAAAAACCCAGTCTTCTCCTAATTTTCCGAAAGTATTGCTCCATATTTTTAAAAAAAACCTTGTATATTTTCCTGAAACCAATCGGAGTGTTGTTACGATTAAAAGTATTCAAAACTCGAAATGCTACCTTGGTATATCTCGAGCTCCTTTTGTCTTCGCTTTTCCTCTTCCTTTAGTTTTTTGAGTTCCTGTATTTTTTTTTCTTTCAACTGCAAGTGTATTTCTTGAATAGATTTGGTGTAATTATATCCAGTCTGTAATAAAAAAAAATAGTATTATGAATCGTGAAAAATATAGTTATATTGATATCCTGAATATATTTTGTGAATTTTATTGACGTGGAATATAACCTTATCTTTATTGATATTGATATTTTTTCAGCTTGCATCTAACATATAATTTTGCTATTCTTGGTATTTCGTAATTTAAAACCCTCGGTTGAAAAAATTTCTTGTTTTAACAAGTTTAAATTCATTACCGTAGTGAATGTTGAATGCCAAAAACTTAGCGTTGTGTTCACTGGAATTTGGTCAAAGAATTGTTTAATATAGCAAAGTTGTTCATAAAATAGCAATAGTAACCTTATACACCTAGGAATCCTTTATTCTGTGTGGTTGTTTTTGGAATAGAGAAATTATCAATGGAATTAGGGATCAGCTCAAGACTTTCAAGGTCAAGTAGTCTGAGTAGGCTATTTCCTTCGGTATATATTCTGATTCGCCAAACTGGATCTTGAAATTGAAGCTACTTAGTCGATCGAAGACTGATATCAATCGTTCAAAGTGTTTGTGAAGGGATGTTGAGAAAATGATAACATCATCGAAATATACCAGACATTCTTATTCTAATTATCTCGTAATATGTTATCTATCAGTCTCTGAAACATGGCAGGAGCGTTCTTGTAACCAAAAGGCGTCCTGAGTTATTCTCAGGAAGCCTGTTTTCTCGATGTCTTGTTCTCGATCTCATGAAATCCACTGACCAGGTCCAGAATCTTGTAATACTGACATTTTTCCAATTTTCTGATCGAGCATTTTTTTTAATTAACTTTCAACCACCTGTTTGTAAATGGGTGGGTACCGGAATGATTTGGTCTACACTAGTATTTTGTCGGGGGTTCTGATTTGCTGCTTGACTTCACCGAGTACCTACTCCTCACAAAGTGAAAGAACTTTGATTTTCTTTTTCTCATTCGAATGAAATTTGAAAAAAAATTGGTTTGGGCAATTTTGGAAACCGTGAATTAAATTTTTACTGATATTTTCACTTCCTTGTGGTATTATTTAAATTGGTAGTGATGGCCTTGCTTTGTTTGGCGACTTGAATATTCTAACATTTCACAATTATGAAAATGCTGATTTGATATTATTATTTCGCCGTTCTGAACGAAAGTTTTGACCTGAATTACTTGTTCAGATTTTGGGAAAATAGTTATCGTTTCCTGAAACTTCAGTTTGATTCACAAAATCATAGTTTGCTTACAAAAGTTCAAGATTATTGAGATCTATCAAACCTTGGGAAACAATGATATTCAAAAAATTCCACTTTGAGAGAAAGAGATTTTGCATGGTAATAATCTGTGAAAATTATATGTGATAGTCCACTAAAATTTTTATAATAAATTGAACTTCACAAAATTGACACATAAACATCTTTATCTTAAAATGTATATTCGGCTTGTTTATATGAATACAATTAGCTTTTTTTCACCTCAATTAGAAAACACTCCGTATACAGGGTGGACCGCTAGACAAAACTATCAAAAATGCAACAAAACATCAAGTTTCTTTTTAATTAGGACAACTGTTGGCTCAGAAAGTATTGAAAAATTTTCAACCTCCCCTGTGGCTTTCCCCAATTATTTTCATGAATAGTGATCAACTGATAGCTCACTCAAAAGTTCTTCTGATTCTCCACCCAATGCTTTTGAAAACCGGTCCACTTGAGTTATTATTCCTTTTTGTAATTTGAAATGAAGACAAATGTACACCATTATAAAAACTACATTCCACTAAAAATGTTTGCACAAAAGAAAGATTTATTTCTGACAGGAAGAACTATGTTTGTTATGATTACATAGACATGCGATCTACGGAAATGCTTCTTTAAAAAGACTTCATTTTGGACGAATACAACATTTACAGTTCAAGCAAGGCAACAAGAATGCCTGATTATTGAATAATCATTTATTTATAAGCTTTGGTTTGTCGACTTAGCATGTAGTCTCGTCTGGAACAGCGGATGTAACTCTATGCCTGGGTTATGCTGTGCCAGCGAACTGGGGTTCATAACTACTCTATCCCTATGATGAAAACAAGAGGGATACTGGTTTGTTTTCGGCATGGACGGGTCATTCCTCTTTCATGGGGGTGGTCCTTATGAAATTTCCAGATTGTGACATTTGGTAAAAGGCTTTGTTGGTTTTGAAAAGTTTTTCATGAACCTTCTGTAATATCCCAACAGTCTCAAAAATGACTTGATATGTTTGGCCGACTGGGAAATCGAAAATTTTTGAATTGTCTCGATTTTTCGAGAAGTGGGCCTCATCCCGTCTGGTGTTATCACATGGCCTAGGAACTGGACTTCCTTTCTAAGAAATCCGCATTTACCAATTTGAATTTTCAATCAAGAACTGCCCAGTTTCTCGAAAATAAGTTTTAAGTTGAATTTGTGTTCTTTAAGGCTTGTCGAAAATATAATGATGTCGTTCATGTACACCAAGCAAATTTCACAAAATTCCCTATAAAAGAGAAACATCAGTTGAGATTGCATTTTTAATTTTAGAATACAGATTTGATTGTTTATTTGTTTATTGCTTTATTTTTAGCACAATTTCATATTTTTGGAATCTGTATCACATGTAAGACCGCAATATTCAGTTGTTAGGAACAAGATATCATTCTTCTTATCATATTCTTATGAAAACTATGAATCCCAATTATTTGTTTTGTATTTCTGATTACTCATTTCATGCAATAAAATATTATACACCACCGGTGTTATTTTAAATCAAACCAAATTGAGCTGTAAACGGGTGTAGCATTTGAATTGGTTACTCAATGAAATATAATTTCCAAAGAGAAAAACATCAAATTAAATCGATGAAAATTCTCTAAAAAGATATTTTCAAATATAAATTATCGAAAAAAATTCCATTCAATCAAACTTCTCTG
The DNA here is from genome assembly GCA_015342045.1 of Leptinotarsa lineolata. Lineage (NCBI taxonomy): Eukaryota > Metazoa > Arthropoda > Insecta > Coleoptera > Chrysomelidae > Leptinotarsa > Leptinotarsa lineolata. Next base: position 194 of record WOGR01012746.1, on the reverse strand, counting down.
GGCGAATTTTTTTACGGACAAAACACAAGCACTGCACGAAATACCTTAAGGCGCTCTAAGAGCGGTGCCTGTGCGAAAGTAGCGATTCACATTGGATTTGAATCGCTGGAGATTAAATCCATTTGGAAAAACGTTCTCAAGAAGTTTATTCCACATGAACGCAGTTCTTCAAATGAAAGAGTTCTTGAACAGTG
>WOGR01012745.1:0-10086 GCA_015342045.1 Leptinotarsa lineolata | reverse complement strand
ATAAAAGTATTTGTTTCGAAAGAATTTTTTCTTTCGTGTAATTCAATGTTTATATGAAAGTAGCTGTTTCAGAAGGCCTTTTCCTTCCATTTTGTGTTTGAAAGTTACTTCTTTGAATGATCCACATATCTATGTTCAGAGTTACTTCTTTTAAAAATGATTGCTTTCTTTCTTTCTTTGAAAGATTCCCACATTTTTTGTATCAAAATGGAGTAGTAGAAAGCCAAAAACTTTTTTCCAAGCGAATTGAATATTTAAATATTTCAGGGTGCCAACACTGGTTGCTGAGTGGCTGCTCAGTTTTATACGGAAGGGTGTGAGTAAGTTCAACCCAGGCTTAATTAATAGCTATTACTGATAACCTTACTATTAATCAAATAAACCAGGAGTTTACTCGACTGATTGAAGTAGTTGGGCGCCAGGTTGCAAAAGGCAAAACCAAGGAGAAAGATATAACATGTACTCAGCTTGGATCGGAAGGCAAAATAAATATGGAAAACAATTAACCACTTTATTTCCTTTTGACAATATGGAAATGATATATAAAATATATAAGAGTATATTCACAATTCTGATTTGGTTCTTGTGGTAGGAAGGAGTACCTGGGGTGGTTGGTGAAAGTTGGTCCTCAACAGGCTGTAGAGACTTGTAACCATCGATTCAAGGTGAATTTAGAGCTCACATGGGAAAACATCGGCCCTTAAAGGCAGTAGTGACTTGTAACCATCCACTCTGATGGATTTACAGCTCACGTGAGAATGCCTCGGGACTTTGGTTAAATATGGAACCTCCTTCACCTAGTACACGGTTTCTCGAGATCATGCGAAACAATGAAACGAATCAGATATAATCCTTACAATCTCAATACTCTTTCCTGAATTTTAGGATGGAAATTATTCACATACAAGGAAATGAAGCTTCAAAATTACGTAAAATGAGGGAAATAATAGTTTATATTATTTCATCACTAAACTGAAAATTATTGAGAACAAATTGACAATTTATCCAAGAAAATATCAGAAGGATATACTAAGTTAGATATCAATAGGTAACCATCTTTGATAGCTTGTCAATATGCTTTAAAGGTACTGAGAAAAATATATATATTTAATAATTTCAATCAAGGAAGGGTGGCAAATCCTTCAACAAGAAGAATGCCAGATGAGTAATAAATTAAAAGTGCATACACCCAGAAAGAATGATAACTAGTTGACCTTTTAATCAATGGAGGGATTGAGTATTATCAGATCAATCTCAAACAAACTCGAAAAAAATTTAATTTGATGAGTGCAGTACTTGGTTAACCAATCAGGCCAGAGAAACAAATTCTCTCAATTTCATATTTTTTTCTCAAAGAGAAATCAATTTGGCCCTAAAAAGATCAGACAGAAAAAAATGCTTAGCTGAGGAATTGTCCTGGAAAGGTAATGCCTGAATGTCACGAAGTAATCACTGCTCAACTTCAATTTTCCTGTATTGTCCTTTCAAAACTCCTGATAATATAACTCCGCTGCAGCAACAGGTAGCTCGAGAATGGTATTTCACGGGTATATGAAATTTTACTCAGAGTAGATACTGGTTTCATAAATGACGAAAATATCTCAAGGAGAATGACGAAAATACCCCAAGGAACAGGTGATTTCATCAATCATGAATATTTAAACCTCGATGACCGAAAAAAGCCAGCACAAAATCGACCAAAAGCTATAACCTCCAATCATATACAGCGCAATTATCACAAATCACGTAAATAAACGATTTTTATTACTGAATAGAAAAATCCAGGAGAGACAAAAGATATACTCAACCCAATCTCATCAAATTCACCATTAATAGATATTCAGAAAATGAAACAAAAGGCCAACGTACCAGATATCAACCGTTCTACGTTTGTTTGAAGGTGAATGAGAATGTTTCGTTGTGAATTTCATCAGTTCGGACTTCCATTGTCTAATATTATATAAAATGATTTGGAATCCCTGAAATGAACAATACAATTGAAATTTAAAAGAGTAGCTATTCTTAGCTATTCTTAGTTATTCTTTTCAATTTCAATTGTATTGTTTGTTTCAGGAATTTCAGATCATTTTATATAATATTAGACGATGGAAGTCCCGAAATGAAATTTAAAAGAATAGCTAAGAATAGCTCAAAATAGCTATTCTTTTAAATTCCAATTGTATTGTTTATTTCAGGGATTTCAAATCATTTTATATTATACTAGATAATGGAAGTCCGAACTGATGAAATTCATCAACCGTTCTAGCCAAGCACACGCAGGAAAAGAGAAAAGGCTTCGAATCATTCCTCGTCGAAACACGAAACGATTCGGTTGCGTCTATCAGACAGCGACAGTAATGACTATAATACCGGTTACGGAGTAAAAAGATGCTCGAAATTGTTGAGGTTAAACTGATGAATTCTACAAATTCTACCTTCCAAAAAGTCCCCTCACGGAAGGAATCACGAGTGTCAAAGAGCATTATAACCAACCTCGCAAACACGGGCTGATATATGAGGTTTTAGACATTTCCGATAAAAGAAACAAATAGCCACTGAACCAGACATAACAACATAACACAACTCAAATACCAAAACACACAATTCAAACACACAATTCGAACACACAAATAATACATACCGCTCATAACACAGCGTACAAAGCACACACTCTTAATCCCGGTCATTATTCCAATGTTTTCCGGAGATCTTTCATACGCGACACCACTATAAATGATACAAGCTCTCAATTAGACCCCGCATTATCGTAGAAAGCCTTAGATTCACCATACATACATAAGCCACTAGGCACGAGGTATGTGGCTGATCATTGGATATCCTGATAAACCTGGGGTTGGAAAAAAGCTACCGTCAACACCAGCGGAAGCGCTTTCCGCCGGGCCATTTGAATTGCAATCAAATGTATTCCTTTGTAAATATGTGATATGAAATTGAGGACTTCCAACACCCCTAAAATTAATACAGTTATATACATTACAGGAAATGAACGTTAAAAGTTATTTTGATTGATTGATTGCTCTCTTACCGTAATGTTCATATACGAAACTGCCGGTCTTATGGGGTCATCTTCTTTATGTGTTTTTATAAGGTCATATAATTTAGGGAAAGAGGGGTGCATATTGGTTATTCTTTGTTCCTCTTATTTCGTTAAAATGAGTTCAGTATCTGGAAGGAACTTTTTTAGTTCATTTTGACTATTTCTCGTTGGGTCTGATGACAGTGAGATTTCCATTACCAATGGGTGATTCATTTTCTTGGATATATTCCTCGTTCAAGTTTAACGATGGCATTCAAAAAATATAGATAGTTTAATTTCTCATTTTTCATGGTGCTCTCCTACCACGTAGTTATGGCTACATCCATTAATTTATTTCAAAAGATGGTTCACGAAAAAGATTTCAAAGGTACACATTCAGACCTTGATGGCTACAGGTAACCTGAGAGGGTCAGGAAATCATTTTCTGATTGGTAGGTACATGGAAGAATGTCTTCCTGAAATATGTCAGGTTTTCAGCATCTGATAGAGTCTCACTTCTACCAGCTAACCTGAAAGATCACTCACCAAATGAAGTAATCAGTTTTGTGAAAGCGCTGGATGCATTTAATCGATTTTGAATGTGTTTGTGAGCCACAATATAATGTCGAGGGTTGCATCATGGAATCGAATAGATACAATCATTTTCAACCTTGAAATATCAATAAATGGATGTGAAATTATTGAAAGCCAATACACACATGCTTACACAGACATCAATAAAGATTTCAGACGTCTAAGCAAATAACTTTTTTCACGACAATAACGTTTCAAAGGCAATCAATTCAGTTCTCCCTATAATGTGACCTTTCCAGCGTCTACCTTTTAACAATAGAATAACATGGTTCGATTTGTTCGCTCTATCATTTAGATTGGATCGTTACTTGTGTTTAGGGGATTCCATAGGGTGCAATTCAAAGAACAATTGTCGTCAATTCAGTTTGCTGATACGCAAAATCATTATTTGCTGCATGTTCCAAGTATCAATTTGAACTCCATAGGGACTCTTTTACGAGCCATATGAAAACTCTTATCATATCAATAATGCTAAACAAAACGTCACTTGTTTACGATTATCGATGAAATTTATTTTTAGTTTGATACATGATTCTAGGTACTCGTAAATAGAATTTATGAATTCAAAGACTGTTATTGAATTTTTTGGGAAAGAAAGTTTTTGGCTTTCTACTACTCTATCTTGTAGTAGAAAGCCCAAAACTTTCTTTCACAAAAATTTAATCACTCCTAATGAAATATAACCTCTTCAGTTATTGAATTATTATTGAAAAACTATACAGGTTGTTATTCTGAAAAGGATAGACTACCAATAATAATTTTCAACAGATATACGTTCAAATTGCAAGAAAACATATATACCAGTGCAGAACCCTATTGGATTCACAAAAAAAAAATTATTATCGAAAACATAAAAATAATCAGAAAGAATATAGAGCGTTGTACTTATTACAGGTAAAATTATTCAGGGTTGTCATACGCAAAGGTGTGGGTGTGGGGGAGCGTGTTGACGCACACCGCTTTCGCCAGTTCCGTACCACGCACACTGTAACGGCCTCCTGGCCTTCCAAATCTGAGCCCCATGGATTTTGGGACCCATTCTCGACCTGGGTACAGCGTAAGGTTTTGTTTTGCTCGCTAGCTGTTCTGGTCAGGGAATTACATTTAGTTGGAAGGACTGGCCCCGCCATGAAGCCACCCCCAAGTCCCTGTTGACTTCAGGGTGACCCCCTGACCTATTTCCACCTCCTAGCACTTCCGCTAGGGCGCTAGTTCCATGCTCGTAGTGGACAGACGGCGCGCTTGTGTGCTGAATGTCCGCTACTCTCCCGAGACCGCTAAGAGCCTCCTCCTGGGGGCGTCGCGACATCTGGCGTCGAACGACCTATCCTTCGTCCGTTCCATAATTCCATCGCCGTTTCAAGAGTCCTGTCCGATGTTTCGAAAGTTCTGTCCGGCGTTTCGAAAGTCTTGTCCGTCATTACTATAGCATTACATATCCTGGGTACTTCGCTGATAACAAGTGGCACAGGATGGCTGTACACCCTGTGAATCTCAACCCTTGGTGTTTCCACGTGAGTGGGTAACACCTCCTCTATGTGCCAAATCAGCTAGACCGACTCCCGCCGGTTTGTCCTTCCAGTTAAAAGTTTTGCCTTCTCCCGCATAAAAATCTTCCCTGATTTTCAATTCGGTGGCCGATCTCGGCATAGGTGATTGAGCGCGTATACCTAATATTTGGCGAAGGCTCGCCGTTGGTTCGCTCTTTGTCCTGGAGGCCACTTCTTCTCGTAGACGGCAGGTTTTGCTAGCTGTTCGCCTTGCAAGCGAGCCGAAAGTTGCCAGGGATTTGTCGCTCTGCGACTAGGGGTGAGGTACTGTTGTCCTTATTTTCGAAACTTGAATGTCTTGCAGAAGACAATACTAGTAGTACTATTCAGTGTGTGAAAGCCAAATGGAATAAAATCATTATTTCGGTTACGGTACATACTTCAAAAAAATTCCGAAACATGTCAAATTTTAATTATAATTTGACATAATTGAACGGAAAAATACTACCCCTACCTTCAACCATCGTCGAATGACAGGTACAGCCCACAATTTTTCGAATGTGAAGTACGGTTTTGTTATATATCGTTTAAAAAGTCTCTTCACTCTCTTTTCAAAAATGTTATCGTTTTCAAGTTTGTTTCAACAATTAAGATAAAATAAATTAAAATCATGTGGTTACCGAAATTCGATAAAATACAATCAAAACTTAATGCAATACATATACTCAGAACTTATTTCATGTTGAGATATTGACACTAAGAACGAAAGCAAAAACCATAACAATGTTCTTTTGAAATGGTATCCTTTAAAAACTGTAAATACTTTCCGTGGCGACGTTAGTTTAAAAAGCCTTGTCAAATTGTTTTGTATGTTGCAACATTAGTTGTCAGTATTTTAATTTAGGTTTGAAGTTCGTTAAGTTCAAGTCTAAGAAATGGTTAGATTAACGGAAATTCATGAAATAACAGTTTTACAAATGATAAGTTACGGAGATGAAACCCGAACACAACAAGAAGTAGCTCGGCTATTTCATGAGAAATCTCTTAATTTACCGCCCATATCTCAAGGAACAATGAGCAAAATAGAGAAGCAGTTTCGCAAGTTTGATCATGTGGGGCGGATAAAAAAAGGCAGCTGTCAATGCAATGAGTGATGAACTCAAATTAGATGTGATGCTTGATAATGACAATAATAATAATAATAATAGTCATACCGGCTTGCCGCACTAAGGCAGAAATATTAGCCGGACAGATGCAGAAGGCTGTCATTCTTGGCTCACTGCGCTTGCTCAGGGCACATGATTCTCGGATCCAATGATCACTTACCCTACGGTGTGGGGAGTGGTTGTTGGTTGCTAATGCTAAAAAAAATGCATTTATTGACAGCGAAAATAACATAATACAATATACATATAAAATACAAATTGGTCAATAGGATACAAGATTGAACAGAGTTCCTCCATAATCCAACGCCCTTCGTGCTACTAGCCAGAGGAGTAATTGTTTTCTGGTAGGTGTCAGTCCATAAACCTACTGTGTAGATGAGTTGAGACTGGCCTGAATGAATTGTTCATTTAGATAATTTCATTCTAATATCGTTATATATTTGATCATAAATAATGATTTCGAAGAGTTTTCCAAAATTGCCTAATATAGCTACTGACCTGTAGTTGGATATGGGACATATTTTTGTTCTTTTCCATATATCTGCATAGCTTTCAGAAGAGACAATCAAGTTGAAGATATGTGAAAGAGGTTCTATCGACGCAAAAATACAATCTTCAATAATGAATAACATTCGTAACACAGATTTTCCAAGATCCCAGAGATGCCGAGAGGCCAGACCTAGGTCATCCTAACAAAGCTAAAATTATGAGAGCGGGACCCTTTTATAGTTTTCAAACAACACATTCTCAACTCTTCGTATTCAAAACGTTTGCCCCAGTTTTCGGGACAAAAAAACTGTAGCAAATGTGAAAATACAGTCAAATTAGTGTTATTTCTCGAAAAACATATTTAAGCGATCTCCTTATCAAAAATGTTGTAATGCTGAATTGGAAATGGAATTTTTCAGATGTGGAAATTCTCAATAGTGATTGATTAACAAAATTTTTAATAATTCAGCAAAAGAAATAAGAACTTGTGACTACCTATTTTCAAAGTGGAGTTGAGAGCATGTTTTGATAAATGATGTTTCCACAGCATTGAGGAATTTTACGACGTTCAAATTGAAAGGGGTTCAGTTTTAGGGGGGATTGATTCTGGATGAAGAAAGGTATAACTGTGGCCACTTTCACCTGTATTCATTTCAAACATTTGAATTCTGAAGACACCTTCATGACGTACTTTCATTCTGAGATGTTTATTTGTTTTATTTCAGTCTCGTCTCGAAACGGCGACAAAAAATTCATAAGAGCTGGTATAACGCAAGAATCTCCATATTTAACATGTCATCCACAGCACGGCCAAGAATATTGCATCCGATCAAGAAAAATACATGACATAACAGTTTCTTCGAAGGCAGAAACAGATTTCAAACAAGTTATCCAATGGTTCAGTAGTCGTCTCCTAACAATATTTTGATAAAACCATTTTCATTCCCTTCACGTCATACCCCAAATTTCTCCCAACTTCCTCAGCATTACTTTGAGTGATGAGGAAGTTGTGAAAATATCCACAACGGATAATATAAAATACTTAGGTATTATTGTAGATCCACACTTGAAATGGAAGGACCAAATAAATGCCACCGTAAAGAAACTCCGGTACGTGTTATATAGAATAAGGTATTACAACAATATTTTCAACATCCATCAAATGAGAACACTATACTATTCCCTTGTGCAAAGCCTCATTAATTACGGTATAATTGCATGGGGAGCAGCTTATTCCAATCACTTGTCTCCGCTGGAAATGGTACCAAAGAGAATCCTCAAAGTTATTTTCAGTAAACCGCAAGACTACCCAACGGAAATTTTATAAAATGAAACCAAAATAATGGATGTCAGACAGCTTTTCTTTTCGAAAATAGTTTTTTAATATACACAAAAAACAAAAACAACGGTGACTAGTAGTAGTCATGCACATGATATTCGAAATAGAAACTATACACTCACAATACCAAGATCCGAAAAAACATCCTAATGAGAAATTACACCTATCTGGCTCCTTTGTGCTACAATATGTTACCTAATGAACTGAAATCAGTAACTTCTATATATTTATTTCGAAAGAAATTGATTATCTGGATAAATGACCAACCACGGAAAAAAATTCACCAGTCCATTGACCTAAAGAATGTTTACTACTAGATAGACTGTCTCTTTGAATGTAAATGTATACTCAGAAAGCTAATGAATGAACTCTCATAATATATTTCAATGTAATCCTCGAATTTTATTAATGTTGTATTGTGAATTGTCTTTATGTATGTGAGTATAGAAGGCATGAGTTTGTGTATATATTGTAATCATAATTACCAAATCATTTCTACCCCCTCCACATACAGGGAAAACCCCTAGTGGAGTACAACCATATTTATTTCATTATATATCATTATTTTGTATTTTGTATTATTCTATGTATTGATATCCTGAAATAAATATTATTATTATTACTATTATTATCAAGAACACTTCGTTTCTCAGAATCATCATGTCCCCATAGCATATAGTTTTTATTGAAAGAGTCCGTTGAGATGAGTTACAGAAAAATATAATAGATTAATAGTGAATACTCACTTAGTTTCCCAGCTGGAATCTGTAGCAATGATTTCAGTAGATTTATCATTAATTTTTTCAACTGTCAAAAACGAATCTCCCTGACGAACATTATTTCTAGGGTGTCCGGCAATCTGAAAAATAGAAAATATATAGAATGTGTGCGATTCCAAACCGCAACACCCTGTTATTTTGGAACTCATTAACTGATTTTGAAAAATGACAGTTCCAAGTTATGGTACTCGACGAGCCTCTATCCGAATGTTTTGACAGATATGAATTATTCTCATTTTCAAGGTATGACCTACAAAATTGGTCGAAATTTCGAGAAGAACCATTAAACATTTTTTATCGGAGAAGTGGCTACCCATTTCGATTTGGACATATCTCGAACATTTACATTCCAAGTTTCAGCCCAATATCTCATATAGTGTGTTACTTATATTCTGAGAAAATTCCAAATCCATGATTTTTTTACTGATCCTGTACTGAAGTCTATGAACAATACAGAAAAGATGAATTACCCAATCAATGAATTAATACTTTGCATACTCAGCTACGAAGTTACATAGGTTGCAATCGTTACATGGAGTTGTTTTTAGTTTGATCAAAATCAACAAATCAAGAGTTGAAACCGTGTCTTCAATTTTAGAAAAAATACCAACAAAAGAAATAAATTTAATGATAAATGGAACAGTTTTTTCACATATTGGAGATTTCAATATATCCTTCTTCAAGCTCTACACATTCTTCATGACATCGTCTCAATATTTCTTTCAAATATCTCCACACAGAAAAATCTAATTGAGTCAGGTCTGGTGATCGAGAAGGCCAACAAATGAAAGGGCTGTTCCTTCCAATTCACCATCAAGATATTGCCGCACAGCTGTGACATCGTGAATGGAGGCACCGTCTAGCTGAAATATAACATGTCTGCCTTCTTCAATGCTTAGTTCTCCCATGAAATCCAAGAATTTGACATTGATTTTTTGTAAATATTTTTTATTGCTTTCATCATCCAGTGTTAATTCTCCCTTGCCCAGTACCTGGAATTCTGAGTGGACACTGTACCGTTAGTGGTAAATGTCGCCTCATTGGTGAAGAGAATATTGCCCAGAAAGTTATTATTATTCAAATATTCACCTTGGCAGAATAAACAGAATTCCAACCTTCGTTCCTCATCGCCTCTTTCTAACGTATGCATGATTTTCGGTTTGAAGCAAATAACTTCTTTTTTTTTTCAAAC
>WOGR01012744.1:0-10087 GCA_015342045.1 Leptinotarsa lineolata | reverse complement strand
AAGACATAGACCACGCTCTTGCCTCCGCAACACCAGCTGCTAGTCGTGGCACCTGTATCGTTATCTTGCTCTGAATTCAAAAAGAATAAGGTAACGTTACATTATCTAGTATTCAAATCGAGTTCATCGAGATCGGCAAGGAGGTGATTTGTGCTGACATCCACAGTATCAGTAAAATTGTGGAAAAATCCATCGTTTATTCATTCAATCATGGTTCGAAGAAAACCGCCCCCATCAATAATTCAGGCTACGCCATTGTCATTCTATCGCTAGCGAATTTATTACACTTACCGGAATTCTACTGTCGTCGAGTGCGAGTCAGTCCTAGGCCGGCCGCTTTTTTCTTTGCACCGGGACTGGAAAGTTATCACCGCCGAAGAGCTTTGTGTTGCTAGTTCTCGGGATATTCGAATGAACAAATACGAAATGGTAGCCAAAGGGGCAGCGTACCTGAAACGAATTCGGATATTATCATACAGATGGGTTATGGTAAATCGAAAGTGAGTTTGTTGCGCCCTGGCTGGCAAATGTATTCCGGGTTCATATTCGAATTAATTTGAATATTTATTTTAGAATCGGTTCGGGCGCGCAGTTGGTTTTACCGGAAATTGGAATTTGAATATACTTCTCGTAATTTAGTTTATCTGAAACATGAGGGTTTTCATCTACTCTCGCAGTATGCTCATTTATTTTGTGAGGGTGGTTGTTGCATATTTACCCTCAGCAGGTCTGTTCTGCGGGCATTTATAACCATAATAACAGATCAATGAGTATTATTTCAATATTCAGTAAAGTGGTTTGAATTACAATTAAGATACAGCTCTATGCCTACTTTGGGAATAATAAATTTTTCAGCAACTCCCAATATGGGTTCAGAAAGTCGCGCTTAACAATAAATGTAGTGTTTGACGTCCTGTCTGCGTCTGTTACAAAAACTGAACTATTACGGAGTTGGAGGTATTCCGCTTCACTTAATAAGAACCCATTTTACTAATCGTCAACAAGCAGTGATGCTCAACAGTACCTTATCAAGCTTTCAAACTATTAAGCACGACGTTCCGCAAGGGTTTGTTTTGGGCCCGCTCTTATTTGTCATTTATGTGAATGACATGTGCAAATACATGATGCCGTTCAAATCGGTTCTCTTTGTAGACGACACAACTTTTATTCTGTCGGATAAATGTAATAACATGTTACAGTCTCATCTCAACGAGGTATCTAATAGGGCTAATCAGTGGTTTCTATCTGAAAAGCTGGAACTAAAATATCAGCAGACACAATACATCCAAATTTCTGTTGGTAATCAAATTATTTTTAGTTGTGGAACTAATAAAGTTGAATTACTGGGCATCACATCAGATAATAGAGTCAACTGATCTGCATATATATCTCAACTGAAGAGAAAACTCTCTGGTTCTCTATTTGTTCTTCACCATTCCAAGTATATCACTAGTGCAAATATACTGAAAACTGTTTGACTCCCATAGTTATGATGTACAACTTTGGGAAAATTCATGTCATTCCATTGAAATACTTGGGATGCAAAAGAAGGCATTGGGAGTGCTGGCTAATATTGGATACAGGGATCACTGTCAAAAGGAAAATTTCAAAAAACTCAGAATTATGCCATTGCCAATTTTATTCCTTCATGTTTCCACTGAAACCCATAAGGAGAAACCACCCTTGTCGAAACAATGTCATATCCACGACCATAACACACGAAACGCTACCACATTGGAACAAATCGATTTCGTCTTCAGTTATCGCAAAAAAATTCAATAGATTACTCTCTGTACAATATCTTGCCACAAGATTTCAAAGAACTCAGTCGGAATACTTAGAAATGTAAAGCCAAACATGACTTGTTATTGTAACCTGAGGCCAAAATTCAATTGTTCAGTATTGCTATCTCGGTGACGGTGAGACCTACTAGGTCGGTTGATCTGGGCAAAAGTTTTCTATTTTGGAGAGCAATGAATATCCTTTTCCAGATTCTGAATATCAGTTATTTTTGAAATATCCGCCAAAAACCAGAATGCATTTGCCAAAAATTGGGATTACAATTTTTTTTTTGGTTCTACCGCCTTCAATTCTAATGATATGGACGATGATCAGTTCATAAGATTATTGTTTCTAAAATAGCAGCAGGACACGTCAATAATTTGGCGAAGGTGCATATTTCTATAGTTTGGCGAAGGCGCCGAGTGTATATTTTGGCGAAGGCTTATTTGTGTGTTTTGGCGAATGCACAATTACCGCTGATAAATTATAGTCGTTTTATAGAATTGTGAATCAAGGAATCTGGTGAAATGTCAATTTTTGAAAAAATGTATAACTCATTGGATTTCATAATTATCCCAATGACAGCTTGAAAAAACAGATCATAATTGTTTTTTCTCATTCTGGCGTCGCTTGGTATATTATTTTTAGCTATTCCTCTCATTTATATTCATGAATATTCTCATTCACAAACTTCTCATGATTTGCTCGTCAATCACAAGGCGCTTTTTTCTGGTCGAGATCATCATCATATAGTTTTTCGATACGTTTTAGTGTGTTTTCATTTGTTCTACCTTTCATCTATTTGGGTGTAAATGAATGTACTTGGAGCACTTTAGTTCAGTTTTTACCGGAAACAGGTAAAAACAGATCTTGAATATCAGTTGTTTATGAAGTATCCGCCAGAAACTAGAAATCATTCGCCAAAAATTAGAATTACAGTTTTTTTGGTTCTACCGCCTCTGTTTCGAATTATATAAAAATAAGTCAGCGAAACGTCTAATACTGTTTCATGATCGTTATGATCTGGCACCAACCAGTTTCCAATACGCCGATCAGTTTATAAGATTTTTGTTTCTGAAATAGCAGTGCACATGCCTATAATTTGGCGAAGGCGCACCAATATGTATTTGGGCGAAGGCACAAGAGTATATATTTTGGCGAAGGTGTACGAATTTATATTTTGGCGAAAGCACAAGTTCCATTGATTGCAGTCGTTTTCTAGAATTGGCAATCAAGGAATCTGGTGAATTACCGGTTTTGGAAAAAATTATAACTCACTGGATTTCATGATGTTCTCAATGACAGTGTGAAAAACAGTTCGCATTTGATTTTTTCTCATTCTGACGTCGCTAGATATACTATTTTCAGGTATTCCTCACAGTCATAAATATTCTGATTCACGAACTCTTCATGATTCGCTCGTAAATCACGAATGCGCTTTTTTCTGATTGAGAGTTCCATCATATAGTTTTTCAATACCTTTTAATGTTTCCAGTTATTGCACTTTTTATCTGTTTCGGTGTAATTGAATGTACTTGGAGATTTACTATTTCACTCAGACATTGTATTCGAGTAGAATTTTCAATCCAGTAAATAGCTATTCACTTCTATCAAATCAAGAGGCAAATCTTTCTTCCGTTTTATTTTTTCACCAATATCTGGAATAGTCTGGAACATTTTAGAATATACTGGAACATCCTAGATCCTTGTGAAACATTTCAGAACTCTCTTTAATCCTGTGGTTTTTTTTTGCAAGGGGACCTATTGGTAGGGATAAAAAAGCAAAATCTGTTGCCATTCCAAACGTCATATTTTCACCAGCGAAATGCAGTGGGAGACCACTCTCTTATCAACTACTTGAACAAAGTCAGACATCCTAGATAGTACAGGATGTTTAGATAACTATTAATGTTACCTGGACTGATGTTAGATCCTGAATAGTAGGCTCTGGTTCATTCATTTGCCTGCTTGCGATGAAAGCTGTAGAGAAATGTAGGAAGCGAATTTTCATTCGAATTTGTTGAAGCTTGGCTCTGCAACAGACTGCCGTTGTTCAACATGAATGAGAAAGATTTGCGTTTTATTTAATGTTTTCGTAGAAGAAGATGACCTTTTTGCAAAATATATTGGAATTTACCAAAGATCGAGTTCTTGAACAAATATTAGAACATGAATCAGAAATGAACATATTAGGATTTTCCAAAACCAATATAAAGGGTGATTAAGTCATTTAACTCGGATCTATGATTTTTCGTGACTTACGAAATACAGTGTAACTTTTGCTATGCATATTATTCGTCCATATAGTGCCACATAGCCTAAATCAGAGTTTTGCAAATTTTTAAAAAGAGCAGAAGTTGAGTTACTGCAATTATCCTCGGCGTTTTCCTATGAAATATAAATATTTTGTACAAAATTGAAAGAATTACTTCTCGAGGCGTAACATAATGTCTCGATCTTCAAATGACCTTCACGGGATCATCGATCATGCTTTCTGGCTCCTATTGCGGACTGAACGCTTTGATGGACCGGAACATAAGCTCCAAATTTCTTACAAAGAGCATTTCCCCCACTTTGACTCGATGTCGAAGGCAAAGTCCAAACTCAAGGTCTAACTTCATGTTGAAGGTCAAATGGCGTGCTCATAGCTCAAGATCATTTAGAGTCTTCAAGGTCATATGACGTGTCATAGCTTAAGGTCGTGTGACGTCATTCAAAGTCAAGGGTGAGTGGTGGGAGGAGCTTCAGAATCATCATTAGCATACTACCACAAAAATTGTGCACAACATTGAAACAATCAATATTTGAGGTTCGACAGATGAAATTGATAATTTGTCGTGCGTTATGATCTCAAAGAAAGACGTATTTGGCCAAAAATGACAATTTCGGAGAGTAAATTACGTACATCACGTATGTGTAACGATAGTATGGTAACAATTGTGAAAGATGGTTTTCAAATATCCCCTAACATGGTAGTAGATGGGCTTGAAGTAGAAAAAACTTGCAGCTGAATCATAAGGTCCATCCCTGCCTGTCCAACTGTTTGGAAAGTTTTGATTCGAAGAAACTTTTTACTATCAATACCTGCATTTGAATAAATTGGTGAGGATGTGGAATATTTTTGGTTAGCAAAAACAAGAAGGATATCTGGTGGATATAAATCAGTTGGATACAGGAACGCAGATTAAAGAAGTCGATCAGATACTTACGAATCTTTAAGTAGTCGTGAATCACCAATTACTAAAAAGTAATTTTAGATAATTGGTAAAATAATTTCATCAATCAATCCATCTATGATCTGAACTGAACTGGAATTCTTTACCATGAATTCAATGAACTTCTGAACTTTATTGGAGCCTTTATCTATCCTTTTCATCCTGCGAGTTGATTAACTTTTCAAGTTACTCGTTTCGTGCAGCAATTATGACATTTCCGTGCCTCAATTAGACAATCTGGACTCTAATGAGTGTAACGAACAAGCGAAGGTATTCGGGAACAAGCGATAGAGATCAATCTCGTTTCATCTCGAGAGATAATTGATTCAGCCAGATGGAAATTTTTGTGATATTCTTCATAGTTGACGTTTCGACAAAAAATCGCTCAGATCAGATTGAGAGAAAAATCTTTGGCACATGCTCTTGACATTATTACTTTAATCGCTTCGGTGGGATGGAATTCATCCTAGAAATCTGAAATGAGATTGAGATCAGTAGAAACCTCATTCAGAGGGTTATGGCTTTCTCACTTGAATGTTTCTGATTTTTTATATTCATTGCAGTAGATATCGAGGAAAAACGTTATGAATGAAATCTGACGAAGGAAACATTTTTTCAACGCTTTTTTACTTTCATTATTTTTTTTTCATCATGTAGGGGTCCTAAGGACCCCACAAGAACGATGAAGAATAATCTCTGGTCAGAATTATACCACATACTGTGTAGTTATGGTGAATGCCCTGCAGGAATATTTTGTGGTCTCAGCAGGGCGTTCGACTGCGTCGACCACACGAAATTATATTCATATGGAATAAGAGGAAATGCCCTTGACTGGATAGAGTCTTCCACCAGAAATAGGAGTCAATTTGTTTTGGTGAATCCTAGATCTGAAAATAGTCATTATAAATGTATTCAAATACTCAAGTTTTGACTAAATGAGTACCTCAAGGATTAGTGTTGGGACTGCTATTATTCATATTATATCATAATGATGTTGGGGCCACGGTTGCTGAGAATACGTGCGTTATGTATGCAGATGACACATCACTTTGAATTCCGGACAAAGATGACTCAGCTTTGAAAGAAAATTGTAACAAAATCACTTGGTTTCATGGATGAAAATACACTTTCTTTATCCGATGGATGTGAATTTTTGGGACTCACGCTTGATAATTGTTTGAACTGGAAGAGTCATTGTGATAAACTGATATTGAAACTGAGCTCTGTTTCGTATCTGATACGGAATCTTGAGCCGATATAAACCATTGAACAGTTGGTGAATTATTACTATGCACATATAGAATCTAGTATCAGATATGGCGTTTGCCTTTGTGGAAGCTCTTCATTGGCTGCAAATGTATTTATTGTCCAAAAAGAGATTATACGAATTTTAGGAGGCGGTAATCAGAGAATC
The DNA here is from genome assembly GCA_015342045.1 of Leptinotarsa lineolata. Classification (NCBI taxonomy): domain Eukaryota; kingdom Metazoa; phylum Arthropoda; class Insecta; order Coleoptera; family Chrysomelidae; genus Leptinotarsa; species Leptinotarsa lineolata. Next base: position 3,676 of record WOGR01012744.1, on the reverse strand, counting down.
TCCTGCAGAAATTTACACAAACATTTAAAAATTCTAACTTTCTCGAATATTTTCATTTTTGAAATGTGTGTATTCATAAAAACGAATGGGTCGAAATATGATCGTATTTCCTCTTACCAAGAAATTGCAATGATTTTCACAAAAACCTCGTCAAATATAATATAACCGCTAACTAACGTTCTTACTTGGGGCTGAAACTTTATAACAAACTGTCCGAATCATTGAAAACTACTGATAAAATTCAGGTTTTCAAATCATAATTTTTATACCATAGATTGATTTCTCAATCTTCTGTAATTTTATTTCTGTGTCACATTAATTTGATGGAACTGTAGTTGAATGAAGTTGATATGTTTTGTCCATCATTGTACGCCTATGACAATCTTTCATATGTTTGGTTTAATTTTACTTCAAGTTTTATTTTATCAATGTACAAAATACTATTCGACTTATCCTATCACTTTGTAAGTTCTACAGGATTAATGAAGTGACTTTGATTTGAACTTATTTCTATTTGTGTATACATATATACAAATATGATAGATATAAATTCATCTCATGCTATTCAACTTTGTTTTTTCGTGGAGCTGAGAATTATTTCAATTATACTATTTTGCATGGCTTGGAGACTGTACAGGTTGCAGCCAAGTGTGACATCTCACTAGGAGATAAAAAATCCTGTTTGAAGATCCTGTATATTGAACCTATTTGGTGGTTGCATGAATATACATTCACTAGTTCTACTGTACGAGTATATGGTTGAATAAAACAATGACCACCATTATTAAGAGCTCATATTCCGATATTAGATGCGATAAATTTTTTCAAAACGTTATGGCGAGAAAATTTCACCCTTATGAGCGAAAAAAAGCCATCTCGCACTTTTATAACGACAAGTAATGCACTTTTCCGACATTTCAGAAAGCTCGTTAAACCAACTTATTTATTTACGATTCTGGAGCGCGACCTATATCAAAATAACAACTGTTTGTTGGTGCTGAGAACAGCCTCAAACGGCTCAATAAATATTATTTAAATTGGCTTAGTCCCAGAAGTTCATGTCTCGGAGAAGTTTCGAAATTCTGCCTCGTATTCGGCATTAACCGTCGGTTATTTTCTCGAAGAGTATTTTCTTGGAAACCGGAATATTTCTGTCGATCGGTTTGTTTGAGATTGGCGGCGAAATTGTTTGTGAAACGATTTGTTTACTCGTATTTCAAAAGGTTTCTGCGGGCTACCCTTTTCACACAATCATCTCGAGGTAGAGAACAAAATATTATGAATAGAGTTCATTTATATATGGAGTGTATATTTTTGTACTAGTCTTTGTGAAGTGCGGATAGTCTATAGTCTTGAAGAAGAAAAGAAACATTGTCAAAATCATATATTAGGTTACTTCAGTTACTATTATGTGTTTAAACAGCTAGCTCTTTATCTCAATAAATATTCACTCCACAATATCGTGGTATTTACTGATCGATAAGTAATTTTGTATTCTATTTTTTTTTCAGCTCATTACTATACAGGGTGTTTCAAAATTCGATCCTCATCATCGGGATCTCGGAAACTATGAGAGATACAGAGATGGTTGAATTGGGGAAAAGTTGCATATTTACCTGACTAACAATATGCCGTTGAGAAAGTTCTGAAGTTCCGAGTATATCTGGAGATATCCGGAAAAAACAGTAATTTCGGAAAATTATTTTTATTTTTTCTGGCTTCATTTTTGGAAGGATTCGAAAATAAATTGCACTTCCACATTGCCACTTTTTTCCTCCCACATAATGGTGTTTTCAGATTTTCCATCCGGCGTTTCGTCTTCCAGCCACAATGATCAACTTTATTTTTTCTTATCTGCGCTACATTGAATTCTTCCTGTTTGGAATAGAACCAGATATTACATTTTTAATGATGTATCATAAGTTATCATTTTTTCTCGAAAAATTGGGGGTATTGAAAAAAATTTATTCTTATCATAAAAGGCTTCAACTTCGATGTTTCTGAATTTGACTTTCGATTTGTTACACTCAATTACATTTTGTTATTGTACAAGTAATTGAATTTTTGGCGGAAAATGGTTTTCACGAATGAAGAAAAAAGAGATGACACAAAATCATCACAAATACGATAAAAAAAGTGTTAGGACGTCAGAAATGTATTTGAACTTGTATCCCGAAAGACGACAACCACATCGAACTATGTTCAAGTTATTGGATCAAAATCTCACCGAGTTTGGTTCATTTGAAAAGCCGACAAAGAAATGAATTCAAGGATCTAAATTATATTTGGCTAAATATCATTACGAATACAGTGGTGTAGTCAAAATTCCATTTAACGACAAATTTTCCGAATTTTACTCCCTCACCCCCAACAGTATAATCTCGAGACCTCCTTGATCCAGTGGTGTACTCAGATGAAACTTCTGAAATTGAAGTGGTGGGTTGAATAAACAGCATATTTTTCAAATTTCATTCACTTGTAACTTCTTTATTATTAGATACATGTCTTTGTAACTTCGACATAGACCATTTGAAAACGTTACGACTCAAATGATGTCGTGTAAAAAATTGTCAATGATTTTTTAAAATTTTTGGAATGAAGTCATTACTTTCATTATTGTACATATTTTAAAAAAATCCCGAAACACGTCAACTGTAAATTATATTTTCACATTCTTCAACGTAAAAATGCCACCCCTACCTTTGACCCCCTTCGAATGACAGGTACAATCCCAAATTTTTTTAATGGGAAGTAAAGCTTTGTGATATATCGTTCGAAAGCTCTCCTCATTCTCTGTTCAAAAATGTAATCGCTTTCAAGTTTATTGCAACTCAAAAACTAAAATATAATGCAGAACGTAATGAAATGTGGAATACGAAAAAGAACTGTGAATATTAACGAAGTAGATGTTCTAAATGTTCACCGCGAACGTCTTGGCAATATCCTAATCTCAAATAAAACTGTCTTCTAACATTATTCAACACATCAGACGTGACCTACCTAATCGCAAGCGTTATTCGTTCTTTTAAGTCATTCAAATATGAAGGTTCAGTTTTTTACATATTGCTCTCTACATATTCTCATGAAAATAAATCTAATGATGAAAGATCGGGTGATCGCGCTGGCCATTCAATCGATCCTCGCCTCCCTATCCACTGATTGGGAAATGTTGTATCGAGGTACTGCAGGATATTAACTTGGTCATGTGGTGGTGTTCCAACCTGCTGAAACCATATGGTATTCACCGGAACTTGAGTGTTTCCTGGATCAAGATATGAATTTGCTAAACTTGGAATTACATCATTTCAAAGTAGTACCAAATAATTATCGCCATTCAAGTTGCCCTCAATGAAAAATGGACCAATGATATGGTTTTCTACAATCCCTGCCCAAACATTGATCTTTTGAGGGTATTGCGTGTGTTCTTTTCTTATCCAGTAGGGGCAATTTTGCCGATTACCATGACCGTTAAGAGACAAAGTACACTCATCAGAAAACATAACGTCTTCTAATTGTTATCCAACATATCCATCATTTGCTCACAAAAATAAGGTCATCTATCAAAATCGTCTTCCATGAGCTCCTGAGTAGGTATCATTCACTAGGGATGCATTTTATTCTCTTTTAATATGTTTACTATCGATGTATGGCTAACATTGATGTTTGTGGGTTTTTC
>WOGR01012743.1:0-10088 GCA_015342045.1 Leptinotarsa lineolata | reverse complement strand
TAGATTACATACATGTTGGAATTTGACAATTAGACGGTAATCATAAGGTTAAAAAATTATATCGAGATCATCAAGATCGTCAAGATGTTCAGTACAAATATTTCGGAAAATATTATTTAGGTGTCCACTTTGAAGGCATCTCTATCATATAGACAATTCCATAAAATTCATTGATATCATACAGAGGATTGTCATTCATTCGGTCTGTTTTGCCAAATCATGGATGGATAAAGCATTTAACACCTGCAAATAGTGAAATTGGTTTATCAAAATAGGTGTTCTGTTTGGGCAACGTACCGCGCACTTAGTCAATTTAATGGTCGCCATAATCGTTCTTTCGAGAGGACTATTCACAATGTGGTGAATAAATTTGAGTAACACCCGTGCGTCGACGAAACGCAAAATCTGACAAAGAAATTACCGCTGTCTGTGATAGTGTGCAGGAGAATCCAACACAATCGAATTCGCGTCGCTCACAGAACTCGGCCTTTCACAAACAACAACTTAGCGAATTTTGCGTCGTGAATTGGAGCTGCACCCGTACGAAATTATACTGATCGAGGAACTGAAGGTAAACAACCATTGATAACGACTTGTGTTAGGTGAATGGGCTATGGAGCAGTTGACAACTGACTCTATTTTCATAAAGGCATCATCTTCAGGATGAATGGGTACGTAAACAAACGAAATTGTCGAAATTGGGACGATACTAATCCACATGAGATCCAAGAGCGTCCAATGTATCCTTAAAAAGTCAATGATTGGTATGGATTTTGGGCTGGCCGCGTCATCGGTTCATATCTCTTTGAGAACGACGTTGGCCAGGCCATCACTGTCAACGGCAAGCACTATAGGTCGCTGATTTCCAACTTCTTGCCTTGAATTTGATGGTCTGGACACCAACGACAAGTGGTTTCAACAGCTACGTGCCACACATCTCATGATATATTCGATATTTTGCACGAGCGATTTGAATTGACTACCGAGATCGTGCGATTTGAGCACGTTGAACCTTTTTGTGGGGTTCTCTCAAGTCGCAGGTATATGCGTATGAGCCACAAACCACAAGGATCCTCAAAACCAACATAACCCATACCATCGGTCAAATTCAGCCCGCTTTATGCACTAGAGTCATGGAAAATTGGATGTGTCGGATGCGCTCCTCCCAGAAAAGCCGTGTAATATTCCACACAACCCATTATATCCTAGCGTTACTTATAGGTAACGCAGTTAAAGGTTTCTCCTAATTGCAATAGTTGCCCTATTTATGAGATTTTTCACTAGATGGCATTGTATACCTCATCTTTGAATGTCGAAATATGGAAACGTTCAGTTGCTTTTATTTTCCCATACACTGTACCTCAATAATGCCTTCATGTTGATTTTCATCTGAAAATTCGAAAGTGAATAAATTCCGGTCATACTGGGTTTTAATGGCTGATAAGGTCTCTCAAACGAATAGAAAATTTTGATGATATCTCACACACACTTTGTTTTATTCAAATTCAAAAACAGGAATCGCTCAATGAAATACTATTTCAATTATTTTGTGAAGATAAATTGAAATTTTTCTCAAGCAGAGTAAATGTACCAGTAACCCGAAACCTCTATAGATTTTACTCAAAGTGAGATTATAAATCATATTTCAAATTTGCCACAAAGAATGGGTAAATATATTGTTTGAAACAATACACTATGTCAGTAAAAATAATGTTTAATAGTAATGCTAATGACAATGATGATGATAATAATAATTCCATAGACTCTATCCAGACCACTCTGTTAAGATGGTTATTCTGATTATTGGAGTCTTTGATGGAAATCTTGGCTGGACAAATGCAGAAAGCTATCATTCTTGGCTCACTGGCTCATGATTTTTGGATTTGATGACCACTCACTCCACGATGTGATAATACTGGCGCGCCCTCCCAAATGTATTGAAGCTACAGGAACAGGGCTCGGCCAGCGCAATCTTAGTGAAAAATTATATTAATGATCTTTTCATTTCATTCCGGTTACTGATACATGACAGTAGATAGGGCAGGTTGTAAATACAAAGAAAATTTTGGAATATGTATAAAATAATATAAAATAAATGATGCTACATATATCCAAAGACATTCACATCAATCGTGTCTATCGTTGATACAAAAATCATAACATTTCGAAGACAAAATATTCATAATACATTTTATCCATTCGACCTATTCAACTACTCATCGATGTTATAATAGCATTCAATTTACTAGAAGTTTACTCAATTTACTCTTGAACGGATTCAATATTATGTTTTCGTTTTTCGTTAACCAGCTGTCGTCCCTTTGAGCAGTCTCCGAAAATCATATTTCAGTTGTCATTTGATTCGAGATAGCGTTTAGAAAATTTTTGAGAACGGACTAATTTCGAAAATTAAAATTGCAAAAGTTTTAAACAATTTAGTGAAAAATAAAAAATGGGTTTATTTTTTTAAAAATATCTCAAAAACGTTTTGGGATTTTTAAAATCAAAATAAAAGATTAAAAGAGAGAAAAAAACTTGCTATAAAAAAGTCCCGACTTCCGAAACTGTAGGAGCAATATTTATAATTTTCCTGGAGCCCTGAAAATGAGCTCGAAATCGGGTGTTTAGCCGCGCGTAAGCCGTGCCTGTTTGAGCCATTTTTACATAAAAAAATTTTTTAGCATATAAAATATATAAATTAAGGAATGAAAAAATTCAGGCATATACTCGAAAGATGAATGAACAATCTGTCGGTGAAAAATTCCATTGCAATAATTCGATTCATTACGGTATTGTTAATCAACAATTTTTTATCACTCGATCATAAATACTTCAAGAGTGATAGTTTTCAAACTATGAGTGTGGAATTTTTTTCCTTTCGTAGAGTTTCGAAGAACTATGATTATAACCGTTAAGAATAGATTTCCGCATAGATTTCTGCATTTTTGAATGAAAAAGTTTATTAAATAATCGAAAACATTTTTTTATTATTATTATTACTAACATGTTTTGTATCAGAAGCTACATAAAAATTTTTTTGTTTAATTTTTATCACTTACTGTTTAAAAATTTTGTGGGCAAATGCATTGTTCATAAGATAATTGATTTTTTTTCCTTAATCTTTGATGAAAATTGTGATTTCAAAAAAATGTTTTTCAAAAAAAATTTACAATGCAAAAAACGCATTTTTTAGTTAACATTTTTTTTACCACTAATTACGAATACTAAGGTACCATTTTTCCAAATCATTATTCATCTTGTTTTTGAATATTTGGAAAAAAATTCAATTTTTAAAAATTTTCATTGTTTATTTAATAAACAATTTGTTTTAAACAAATGGATTTTTTCATTTTATTTTTTTTCTAGTTGCAAATGATGAATAAAAAACAACCATGTATATTTTTTTATATTTTTTTCTATTTTTTACCGAATTTTATAATTTTTGAGCTCCATAACTCAATTATGATCATTTATTCTTTTATCATCTGAATCATTATACTTATTGAACTAATGTACATACGATAAAAAATCCCAAGGCTTATTTTTCTTCCATTGATCAAAAAATATATTTAGCTTTGGGATTTTTTAATGTATCTCCATTAGTTTAATGAATATAATAATTCAAATGATAAAAAAAATGGATGATAATAATTGAGTTATGGAAAGCAAAAATTATAAAATTCATCAATCGCAACTAGAAAAAAATAAAATGAATGAATTCATTTGTTTATAACAAACTGTTCATCTGATAAACAATGAAAAATTTTAAAAATTGAATTTTTTTTTCTCAAATATTGAAAAACCAGCAAGTGTCGAAAGATCCTGCTGCTATGATTTAAAAATTTCTAATAGTTTCATTTTTTTTATTATATAAGGTAGCACATATCAATAAGATAGTTCATAATATATTTTTTTTCAATATGTCCTAATAGTCACTTCAAATAATAATATAGTTGTGATAGTTACCTGAACCAATTCTAATAAAACAACGCTACAAGTGTAAATTAACTTATGAAATGAGGTTATTGGTTAGGTGACCACACTTTTGAAAGTTGTGAAAATACTCATGAATTTTCTCACTTCTTGAAGTAAAAACTTCTTTAGCGGTTTTGTGCACTTTTGTGATGGGTAAAAAATGTGAAACTCAAGTCAGGACACGTGACCTGATCAAAACTTCGTAAGACGGAGGGAAAGTATGCCTGCGCCTGCTGTTTTGTTTAGACGGAGCAGGGCGCCTGCGCGAATGTGCATGTATGTTTATGTTTTGAATAATGAATTTGGTTTTATGATGTGAAATAATCGCAATCTTAGCATAACTAAATGCAAAACTACTATTAATGCGGTCTTTATTAGACATTTGAATAGGTTCGACTCAAAATTGTTAGTTTCTCACTTTAGCTACCATGAACCTATCGTATCAGTTATAGAGATTGGCAATGATGGTTCTGGTAATGATGATGGTGAAAGAGTCGTTCAAATTATGAATAGAAGTTGATTTTTCTGAGGGATAAACGTTTCAATGTAAAATAATTGTAATAGTTCTGAAGTGTTGAATTTTTGATGTAATATAAATTGTCATGTTTGTGTACGATAGTGCAATAAAATAATATTGTATTTCACGACATAAATATATACTGATAATCAAAGCAATTCGTGCAAAATTATTCCTCAACCATTCCAAAATATCAAATATGCACAACGTTAATATTCAAGTTTTCACTTCTGACGGCACTCCCGGAGTGCAACTCGTATTTATTTTTTTCTCCTGGTGACATCAAAGAACGAATTAACATCTCCGATATGTTTTTCCCAAATCCTCAAAAAATCATTTGAACAATTGTTCGAGATGAAATTATTTCTTTTCAATTAGCGTTGAAATTATGAAGTTATGTAAATAAAGATTTGTAAACTTATGTGAAATTCCAAATACATGAAATTGAAAGGGGGATGTTTTTGTGAATTGATTTTTAATAAAGAAATCTTCTTGATTTTCTACTTCCCCATATCTGAACAGAGATGTGGGAAATACAGAAAGCAAGGAATAAGGCAATCAGGTTTGAAATAAACTCTTTACAGAGATATGTCAATCATGTATATGAGGTAGTTTCAGATACAAACTGGAAGAAAAATCCCTTCCAAAATAACTATTTCCATATGAAAATTGAATTATACGCAAATTACTTTTTCCTGTTCAGTTTATAATCCAAGCATTCGAATGTTCGGAATAAACTCAACTTCTATTATGGAAACCCAGCCTGGGAAAGAATCAAGTTCAACATCACTTCACGGTGTACAATCCCTATATTGATATGTTATCGGAAAAATTGAACTGATTGATAATATCAAACCAAATCTACAAAAGTCATAATACATTCAGACGCCAAAAATTAGAGATCAAAATTCAAATCTGAAAACTCATCTCGAGAATCCTCGATCGAAAAACACATATTTCTCGCCACCGAAAATAAAAACCACCGAGGCATTCATCATTATATCCCCGCTAGAAATTGTATCACCGTATAACTCAAACTCGAGCATTAAACATCAAGTTCTGGATTTATTTCATTTCGGTCAGAATTCACGCCTGTGAGAATTCATAAAGCCAATTTCGGCAACGTGAGAGCCATGACGGAAATATTTGTCGAAAGGGCGTTGCAACCCGATTACCTTTATCCGTTAATACGGTTTTCGCTGATGTATGTATTTATGGCGGCCATGCATCAAATACTAACCGGAATAATTTCTACCGATCCGCGAATAACATGGCCGAAGCTCTGCTGCGTTTTCTCGCTCTTTATAAATCAAATTGGATTCTCGCCTATTCCTTCTGTTCTCATATTTTCCTTCGAGAGAAATTCGAGTTGCGGAAGAACCAGACTCCTCGATTTGCCAACAGGTTGATCAAAAGCTTCGCGACCCTTTCTCATATACATTCATTTTGAAGTCATGAAATTCTACCTGGTTCACAATGACAGTAGGCAAACACTTTTTTTCCTAGGGAGTTTTCAGTTGATACGCTTTTGAAAAACAAACTTACTCTATTCAATTTATACAATTCGTCGCGATCTTTCATCTCCGAATAGAGACTTCTTCAAGACACTAAAATCAAAATACAAAAGAGAAAAGCTCAAAAATGAGGAGAAAGAAGAAGAACTTCATTTCCAGATAGGCAAGCCTAATATAAACATAATTGATGTACTTTATCTACACATAATACATAAAGAATCAAAAATCATTCTATTTTAACGAAATAACAGAAAATCATGAAAAAATCACTAAAAAGAAAACTATATCACACATACTCTATGTAGGACACACTTTTACATATTCAATTACAACAAAATCTCAGTTATTAATATATTTTGAATATAAATTAGCTTTATTTCAATTTGTCGTTATGAATGTCATTGAGTCTCTCTTATATAGATGGATAGAAGAAGAATTTTTTTATTATTTGGCAGTTTATTAAAAATACTCAGACCCTTGTGAAATAATGAGTTATTACTGTTTCGTGAATTTGTCCTGGGGATGTGAAAATTGGTGTTCGATCTGGTGTGATGATGATGTATTTCACTATTTGTGATTAAAAGGTTTACTGAGTATGTTGGTTGCAATTTAGTTACTATTTTAAATATGAGTATCATGGTTTGATAGTACAATCGTTGAGAGACATTAAGCCACCTCAAACTGCAGAGAATATCTTGTATAGGTGTCATTCTATTGCAGCGTAATGTAATTCTAATTCCACGATTCTGTAATTTTTGCATTCGATTCAATGTTATGATTTGAGAGATATGAGTCCAGCATAAATCATAATTCGGTTTTATCATGCAATTATAGCACGTTAATACATTGATGATAACGATACCACTCTAAAGAAAAAGTACAGTTTTTCTGATATTTTACTTATTACATAGTCACCATGATCATTCAATGAAATTGTGTTATCTACAATGAACCTTAAATACTTAATTTTACTTTCCATTTTTACATCACTTTCGTTAATTTTAATTTTGACTGTATTTCTCCCAAATTTATTTTGTTTGTACTTTGTTGTAATGATCATCGCCTTAATTTTAACGATATTAAGTTTCAATTTATTCGTTCCAAGGTACAATTCAATATTTTTCAGTGAATTATTCATCTTTCCAACAGCGACTTACTAGGTTTTATCGTAGGTATATATTAATGTGTCATCTGCAAAATGAGTTAATCACATGATCCCCATCTACGTAATTGAAACCATTTATATAAATTAAAAAAATTAATTGTCCTAATTCACCACTTTCTGGAACTCTTAAATCATGTACTAACTCTTGTGAGTAACACCTAGTAATTTTTGTTATTCGACTCCTCAAACTGAGGTAACTTCTCATCCACTTCACAACTATATCACTAATACCATAATATTTCAGCTTTTGGATTGATATATCTTTGTCTATTGATTCGAATGCCCTCTTTAAATCCATGAATGTACGAACAACGTAATTATCTTTATCAATTTTTTCTTTCCAATTTGTTATTGTAAATTGTAAGGCAGCCTCACACGAATGCTTTTTTCTGAAGCTTGACTGACAACCTAAGAATAACCCGTTTTCATCAAAGTATTTGTTGAGTTCCTCATACACTGCTAATTCCAATACTTTTTCAAGGGTTGAAAGAGTAATAATAGGACGAAAATAACTTGATTCTAAAGTATTATTTATTATTGGTATTGGTATTAGGGTGCTTATTTTGAAGTGTTGGGGAAACTTACAAGTAAATTGAGTTTGATACATTTTGAAACTGATAATTGTGAGAAAAACATCGAAACCTGAGGTATTGATGTCAATTTTTCGAATATATAACATTGGTAATTCACCTGCAAAGTTAACTGTATAAAAGTAGTATAAGAACTCGTGGACATTACATTAGAAGCAAAATACAGGCAAACGTGCTTATTTCTCTATCTTAAAATTATTTCCAATTCGACAAAAAGTTTTGTTCATGCAGTGAAGAAATGAAAATGGGTAACCCGTTAAGTCCTTTGCTGGCTGAAATCTTTATGGATAACATCGAAAATGAAATCCACAATAATCCGTTAACTTACAGTTTCTTGTACTGGTACAGATACGTAGATACTATCTCAGTCTGTTTTACTGGAACAGGAAGGAAATTAGGTAAAATTGTCGAATATTCCATTCACCCGTCAATAAAATTCACCACCGGAAGGAAGATAAATAATTCAATAAATTACTTTGACTTGACTTATACAAAAATTATTAGTAAACATGCTTTTCTAATTTTCCACAATCCATCCTATACAGAGCATAAAGTAGTTGCGATCAATGGTAGGCTTCACAGGCTATTGAATATTCCACTGTTGGAAAGTAATTACCAGAGAAAGCTGTCAACAACGGTTATAAGATCGTTATTATCGACTCCATTCTGTCCAAAAAACTACAAAAACAAGCCATTTACTAGGTCTACCCTAATTCAAGATACGATAACGTCCTCTATAGCACATTGTCATATTTTGGAGGACCCACCAATAATATCGCTCTTTTTTTGAAAAAATAAGGCTTAAACGTGGCTCACAAAACGAAAAATAATTCAACTAAATGTATCAAAAACAATAAGTACAAAAAACTCCTGTCGAATATATCAGGAGTATATAAGTTGACTTGTGGCTTTTGCCCTGAATTTTAGATTGGCCAACTAGGGGGAACTTTTTTCTGAAGAATTAAAGAGTATAAAAGTAGTTTCTTGAATAGAAAGAGACTAATTTCACATTTGCAAACCATCTTTTGATGAGTTCAACTTGCAAACCATCTTCTGATGAGTTCAACCATGAATATGACGTGTTACATTTAGAAGAGAAAAGTATCAATCTTCCAGAATATTCAGAAATAAATAGATTTTAGAATTCGGGTAATTCACTGAATCACTAAATAGAATTGAATAACTCCTCTTTACCGAATATTTTTTCAAATGTAGAAACTGATACATAAGCTCAGGTTATTTCATTCATTATAAACTCAGGTACACATTAAACATTAATTGGCTAGGTAAAATTCAGATAAAACTGACGGCAGAGTCCTATATAAGCCTACAAACTAAAGAGATTAACAAGGTAATACAATGCATGCGAAAAGAAATGAGAAATTAACAATAATTGCCTAGAAACGATTACCAAAGAAGAAAATGTTAATTTTGTTTTCAAAACTATTCACTGAGTCATAATTCACAACATCGTTGGGTAACTTATTCCTTGTTTCGAAAATACGATTCTGTCTTGTGGCAAATTTCTCTTTTTCTAATTTTAGTGTGTGACCACGTAATCGCGAATAATTGTTTTAAACAAAAAGTTATTTCTGATCAGCATAATTATACTTAGCTATACGTAACGATATGATGAGGTCGCCACGAAGTCGTCACTGGTCAAAAGCTATCAGTTGTGCCATTCTCAGTCTTTCGGGATAGGTTGGACGCACTTCATCAAAAGTCATACGCGTGGCTCGATGCTGAACATAAAGCATTGAATATGTAGATTTAGTTTAGTTGATATGTTTGACATAATAAATCTACCAAGATTTTTCATTGGGATTAAAAATGTTGAATGAAGCCAAGAAACTGAACCAAAATACAGTTTCCAGAAAATTCTTGAAAATACTTCCAACCAAATCCATTCGTTCAGTTGAAACACCTGCTTGCTTTCGGGGACAATTTTATTTCCCAATATTTACCGACAAACAACAAAACTCGGTTGAGAAAGCCTCACGTACTAAATTGCATGTAATGCCATTATTCCGTTTTGATGGCATGAAGTTGTTTGTATAGCCGATTAATATAAAGTGCTTCCGCTTGCGTGGTACAGATAACTTCATAAACAAAGTCATGATGCACGTTTTCCTTACCACGTCCCACCGACTTGTTTCAGGTATGGGGTGCGCCGATAAACAAAAGCAATAACAAGAAATTGAAAAGGGATGAAAATTTATGATTCCTGTGAGGTGATGATCCATGCAATGAGTTTTCCATAACACAGTCAGGTATGAATTTGAGCAGTTCGGACTTCCATTGTCTAAAAATTTTTAAAATGATTTGAA
>WOGR01012741.1:0-10088 GCA_015342045.1 Leptinotarsa lineolata | reverse complement strand
TCAGTGAAGAAGCAACGCTGCAGGATCAAATCAATGAACTGCAGGATAAGCTAAAGACGATCACCTATGGACAAAATACATCAGTGAGGAAAAGAGAACCTTCCAGAGAAAAGCGTTGCTATAATTGCGGAATACAGGGACATCTACAAATGTATTGTAGGAAACCGCGGAGATCACAAAGCCTACATAGGAGGGAGAATACACAAGATGAGAGAGACCGCAGATCAGGGCAGCATAGCCCAATGAGAGAAAGCGATCACAGGGCAGCAAGGAGGTATGACAGGTCCCAAACACCGGAAAGATGGCACAGGTCACCAACGCCAGAAAGAAGAGGGGGCTCTCGAAACGACAATGAGGGAAACGAGTAGTAGTCGGCACTTCGGGGCGTGTGTCGGCTTGCGGTGCTCAAAGCCCCAGGATTTCTATTTCCACAATGAAGGAGAACGGAAAGAGCCTACTGGTCCAAGGTCATCTGGACGATAACGCATGCACGTTCACCATCGACACAGGAGCCTCCAGATCGGTTGTTCGACCAGATATGGTACAGAAAACTACGGAGCCACTTCCGAAGAACTTAGTGTTGGAAACGGCTACAGAGCAAACGGAACCAGTAATTGGAGAAGTCATTGCGAGCGTACGGTTAGGTTCAACGACTATCGAACATCTACTCTTAGTAGCTGAAATCATGGACGAGTAGTCCTTGGCCTCAACATTATGGAACAGAACGAATTTATCTCGAACATCAAAGAGAAAACTATGAGAATTGAAAATGAAGAAATTTTCTTGGATTTGTATGGGGCTGAGAAAAACTCGAAAATCAGAATACTCGTGGAAGAAGACATCCAGATCCCCAAAAACTCCGAAAATGTTATAATGGCGAGACTTTAGAGAAAACCTAGAGATTTGAGCACAGGGATAATGGAAGTAGAAGAACATCGCGGAGATGGATTGTTAATTGCCCGAGCCCTTGTAAATATGGACCATCGAATACCAGTCAGGGTTGCAAATACTACAGAGTGCAAGATTTCACTCAAGAAGAACGATTCCTTGGGACTCTGCGAGTCTGTGCATGCAGTCACAAATTGTGAAAACACCCGAAAGAAAGAAATACACAAACCAAAAGAAATGGATCCCCAAATACTTGAAACAATGTTGGGTAAACTCGGACAGCTTACGACAGAGGAGGAACCAAAGGTGGAAGCATTCTAAGAAGAGCACCATGAGATCTTTGCCACCGGTACATCTACAGAACGAACAAACCTAGTGCAACATCGAATAAACACCGGCGATGCCCAACCTATCAGACAGGCCCCAAGAAGGCTTCCATTTGCCAAACAGAAAAAAGTAAGGGATATAATCGACAACATGCTCGAAGAAGGTGTCATTGAAGAGTCAGAAAGCCCATGGTCGTCACCAGTTGTACTCGTGATGAAAAAAGATGGATCAACCCGTTTCTGCGTAGACTACAGGAGATTGAACGACGTCACGGAGAAAGATAGTTATCCATTGCCCAGAATCGACGACACCCTCACTACGCTTGCTGGTTCAAGTGGTTCTCTACGCTGGACTCTACGGTGACTAATGAAAACCGTCACAAATAAAACACTTCTACTGATACTTTAGCTACATACTCTGGCTAGGTTTTTCATATCATAGCGGCAGTGTTATTTTATATGTAATTAACAGCCTATCTTCCATCTCTCACCTTTTTTCTGGAAATATCTATCTTTTGCCCTTGTTTTATCGGGGTCGTGCTGGCATACTTTTTCTGGAATGATATGTCCTGAATATTTTACTTCCGACTACAAAAACTCACACTTTGCTGGTTCAAATTTCATTGCTCTCTCTCATTCTATCGAACATATGTCTTAATCTTCCCAAATGTTCGTCCACGTTATTCCTGCTGTGAATAACATCATTCATCAATCTGGACCACATAGAACTGCTATTTTCTCTGTCCCATAAGCATCCTAGGATAGATAGTGTCCGTAAAGTGTAGAGAAAGCGATTTTTTTGGTATCATCCTCATGCCTCTCAATTTGATAATATCCTTCAGCTACGTCCAACAATACACTATATATACTTATACCGCTAAGTTGGTCTATTGTATCTTGTATGTGCGGTGAGGGTAATAATCAGTCTTTGTCACTTCATTCAATCCTTTAGTTAATCCTTAAGTAAATCGGTTATTTCCTTATCCATTATATGTTTCCTCTAGAATGGTATCCTATATAGCCTTTTTGCTACAGAGGGTACATTTTCTGTCACAAGGCTCTGGGTTACCAAATTCGTACAGGCAATTTCTGTGATGATATATGAAAAACATCTAGGTATTCTCTCACTAGATTCAGTAATTTCTTTCGATCTGCATTTGAATCTCCTCTTAATCCCAACGACTCCAAGATCTCATTTTATTGAATGCGCTGCGTATATCTTATTTTCTTTCGGGTTGATTTTCTTCCGTTTCAGCTTCGTGCAACTGGGCAATCTTATGTTTCTTCGGAACTGTCATTTCTTTATCTAACACATTACACATAATTATATGTATCTCTTTAATGTTCTGACTCATCGATCTTGCTATCAATAGCCCTGTAATCAGTCTTCCATCCGTTACGATTACATATCTAGTCTCCAAATTATTCTTTGTGCGCGCCATACATATTACTTTTGTTCGCGATGGAATAACTGGATCATCTTTTACCCACGCGTACACGCCCATGATTCCTTCTTTGCACTTGTCATCTTTGGGTCTTTCCATATCGTATTTCGTAGGTGATACACCTATTTTGTTTTCATGCTTATCTTTTTCTCCTATCCTACATCCGGAGTTCGTGTGAACTCTGGATTCCTTATTATTTTGGCATTTCTCCTGCGCTGAACTGAAATTTATACATATTTTTATACAATTATCTCTCACTTCTGGTTTTTCGTGATTCAGGTTCTCTTCCTTGATTTTTCCTGATCCCTGTGTACACGGATTATCTTGACTTTCTTTATTTTCGATCTCATTCCTTTCTTATTTCCTGATTCTGTTGTAATTCTAATTTCAGTTCCTTCACGAAGGGTATCCGTCCTCACTTCATCCTGGAACGTAACTCTTTTCCTTTTCTTCGTACACGACGCGTTTCCAGCGCCCATCCGTTTTCCTCGGATCTCGTCCGTCCTTCATATGCGAGGAGATTTTTCGCATACCTCGTTCCATAACTCAGACAATTTGCATGCATTTCCTGAGCAACAACATTTAGTGTCGTGGACATTAACACCATCATATTCATATCTTGGCTCGGTTGTGAATCTTCCTTGACTTGGGCTCAGTTTTTGGCAAGGTTCCGCATACGGAAAAATCTCTCCCCTATTATTCTGTTCATCCGCTCCAGGTTTTACTCTTCCGTTTTAAGATGAACCTCGTATTTCATCACGTTTCGGATTCATATTCTTAAAATTAGCGTACGGCCCTCTTACACAGGCCACCTTCGCCTTTCCAACACATGTTTCGAGACAGGAAAAGCGACGTTTCCTCGTCTCACATTCTGAACAACTCATATAATCAAACTTAGGCTGCCAGTTTTTCACACTTGACGCCGCTATCCCTATCAAACCTAATTTTCCATGGTATTTCTGTGAAGAGTGCGTAGGGAAAATTCCATCTTCCTGAGGCTGAGACAGCTCATTACTTCCTTCTCGACCGGATGAACTCAGTGGTAGTGACACCGAATTCACCAAGGACTTTTCTCCTAGCTTCTTTAAACTGACTAACAAATTTTCCTCCATATGTTCTAGTTTCTTTTCTAAACTGTCTTTCTTATTTCTGATTTCGTTGGACTCTTTGGCTCCAAAAATATACTGATTTTTGCAACTTAATCTGATTTCCTCATCTAACAAAAACATTGTATTCATACTCCAACACATCCTTACTCCGTATTCCAATCAGAAGCTACCGCGCACATAGCGGGAAATCCAAGTTCCATAAGAGTGTGTGTGTGTGAAGGTGAGAGGGGCCGATTAGTCATATGAGTTTGAGAGAGACGGAGATGGTATCGAATTGATCCGTTTCAACGATAACAAACGTTCCATAGCATAAACAGTTTGGTGTTGTCGGTTATAAAATAAAGCATTGTTTATGGGGGCGATGTGGCTTATGACGCGTTGCCGGTTTTTGAAATTACACGTGGGTGATGAATAGGAGGACCTAACGTTTCAACGTGCGATCCAACATGTCAGAAGGGCAGTAAGAGCTGTTCCAGTTGGCATATCAACTTAAAATTGAGCGTGGATTAAAAAAAATTGAATTGACGCTGACGGCAATGATTAGGAGAGCCTAACGTTTCAACGAGCGATCCAATATGCCAGAAGGACACTGAGCAGGATCCTCGTGTACCAAGTAAGCATCATTAGGAGAAGTTGACCAAGAAGACCAGATGTAGGTAAACATAACAGAAACATTCTTCGTGGTCCCTCAAAATACATCACCAAGATGTGGAAAAAATATGGTTTAAAGAGGCTCCAGCGTTTCAACGTGCGATCCAACATGTCAAAAGGACATTGAGCAGCATCTTTGTTAGTATCAGCAAGAGAAGTTGACCAAAAAGACCAGATGTAGGTGAATATAACAGAAAAAATATACAGGCTGTGGAAAAATACACCATTTAAAAAAACAGTACAGTTTAACGGGGATGTAGAGTTTCAACGTGGGATCCCAATGAGAAGCCACACGCATTATTCCAACCCTAATAAAACTTTTCTATCACGGACTAAAGGGCGTCTTTGATTTTATAATCACCTTCACGAAAAGTATTAGATATGAAACTAGCAAGTTTTCGGAGATCAGTATTTTATAGCTGATTTATTCAATGAAATGAATGGGGTTTGGTGGGATAATTACGAAGGGACTTTCGTCTTTGACAAGGATAATACCTTTGCATGAAAAATAATTGACGTGGACAACATTCTTATCGGAGATAGACGAAAGTGTTTTTTTTAATTGATGGGATAGGTGTGAATTGAATTTCGTTTTGGAAGACCAAACCTATAGTAATAAAAAATAATCAATATGAAAAACATTTTCTCTCGATGATGAGACCGTAGCGGAAAGGAGTATATACGAGTATATAAAACCTCAGAACACCCTCAGAAAACACATTCCTGTTATCATCAGGGTCCGAATTTTTTGTTGTTGGTTTCCACAAAATATAATGAGTGTAAAGTCTGTGATTCTTGACAATGTAAGTAAAATAACCATTTTTGTTTTCAGTTTTCTCTTCAAATATTATAATGTAGTTTCCTGATATATGAATAATTGACATTTTCGATAATTTCTGTTTTCGTACTGCATTTAATCTTGAAAACAACTTATTTCAAAACTTAATCTAGTTGTTTAGAATGTTTTTGTTATTGATTGTTCATTACTTTGAAAATTTATGAATTTATGGTTTCGAATCTTGATAGAAATCACTCCTAACGTTGCATGTGTTACAGAACTCATCGACCAGTCAATTTCAATTCACCCGTAAGAAAAAACCTCAACACAAAATAATGTGAGTACACTTTTTTACTTTTCGATTACAATGATGTATTTTTAGAATTTTGTTTCATTTCGACAAATTTTATAAAGTGTCGGAGAATGAATATGTTATTTTTACTTTCTCACTATCATAATTTTGCGTAGTCATTTTTCCCTGTCTATGATTACACTACATATTGTCTTTAGCATCGGAATTTGTCAAGTCTTGAAAAGCTATAAGCACATATCGATGTCTCTCTAAGCTGGTGCTTGTTTTCATTGCCCAAACATCCGAAGAGGTTTCACGCAACGTAGGTAATTCGTAGAGACCCCGCATTCTACAATCGATTTCAATCGATGCTTTATTTTCGCCTTGATTGGTTTTCAACATGAGTTTCAGTTTCTGATTGTCATCTGGAACAATATGTCCAACCCACTATCGCTCTATTACCACCCTGTCCATTCTTTCTGTGCACTCAACTGTAAACTATAGTGAGTGGCTACGAATGAAATACGGTTATTTGAATATGTATATTATGGATCAATTTATTTCACATAATATATAACATTCTATTTTTTGTCACAGAATATAATGATATATTTATTTTTTAATACCTGGATCGATGTTTCTAACACCTGTATCAATGTCTATACCTGGATACCACAATGATGGTCTGTTCTTTGGCCACCGCTCAGGATGTTTCTTCTTCAATATTGCAACCCTTTCTTTCAAAGCATTATATTTTTGTGTTACTGCATATTTTTATTTCGACATCACTTTTTAGATTTTTGTATTAGCGAGTCAGTGTTATTCTTCCTTCAGCTATTTTATCTTCAAATGTTTGACGGGCTTCACGTTCTACATTACCTATTGTAGATTGTATTGCAGCTTGGAGAGCCAGGAGGGGGAGCTCGTTAGTTTCTTGGTTTTTTCTCAGAGATATGATACAGTTACACAATGAGTATTTTTCATTTGTTCTCCAGTATTTTTCAATTTTTTTTATTGCATATCATATTGACGATCTGAGGTTGATACAAACCCAATCCCAGATGGTCCTCTTGCTGTAATCCATCATGTTTTCTTTTGCAACCAAATTTATGAATTGTTTTGGACATAATACCAACAGAACTATATTTTTTATACTGATGATTCTTCAAATCAAACTGTTGGCTTTCTGGTCAAAAAACAGCCGTTTTCAGGGCTAAATTATTCATACAAACAGTAGTAGTACACCTGGGAATATCGTCTCGCGGAATCGACTTTCTTCTCAGGTCTTTCATTAGAATGAAAGCTCCAAAATTTCCACATAGTAGTAGCATATCAAACCGGTTTGAGGCTAAAAATGTACATTTTTATTGAATAACTAATTTATTATCGATTTTACACGAAAGATAGTTATGACAAAAGTTGTATAAAATTGAATTCCCAACAATTTTGGTTGTTTTCAATTTTTTCATAGAATTGATATATTTCAAGGAAGGGTGGGGGTGAATCATTATCATTGAATTATCACTCTTATTTTTGATTCAACATGGAAAATAGTTATTGCAAAAGTTGTATAACATTAAATTTCCTACAATTTTGGTTCCAATAATTTTTTTCGTAGGATCGATATTTTTCGAGGAAGGAAGGGTGTGAAATCTTATCATCGTATCAAAACGTTCATTTTTGACTTCACGAGGAAAACTGTTATGATCAAAGTTGTATAAGTTCCTACGATTTTGATCTCCAATAATTTTTTCCGTAGGTTCGATATTTTTCAATTTGAACCTGAAAAAAAAGGGGGCGAAATCTTATAATAGAATTATCACGTTCATTATCAATTCCACAAGAAAAATTACGATGATCGGAGTTGTATAAAGTTTAATTTTTCACAATTTTGGCCGTCATCAAATTTTTCGTAGGATGGATATTTTTCGATTTGAATCCGAGAAAAGTAGGGGGTTGAATTTTATAATAGAATTATCACGTATATTTTCAATTTCACGAGGAAAATTGTTATGATTGAAGTTGAATATAAATGAATACCCTACAATTTTGGTGTCCATCAATTTTTTCGTAGGATCGATATTTTTCTATTCAAACCCGAGAAAATATACATAATATAAATAGAAAAATACACTTCCCAACTCATTTTTCACCTAGAACGTATGCAAATATTATCTCACCGGGTGAGACTTTTATTCTCAGGGCGTCGTCTTTAACAGACTCCTTCCACTATCTTGTATGATGAAACCGTAATACTTCGCTTCAAATGAAATATTCATGTTGACTCCACAGAAAACTGATTTATTACTGACGAATTTTTCGCAATATAACCACTAACTTGAACCATTACAAACTTGATAGTGAAAACCGCATATCGATATGTATCATCGTTTCTGAATTACAGTATGTTTTTTGAAAATATGCATTCTCGAAAAGTTGCTGTAAACTTTTTTTTGTCAAAAGTTTTCTGTTTCTATGAAAACATTCCCGAAGCACTTTTGTACTTGGTGTAAAAAACTCATCATTTCAAATGAGATATGATGGAAAACTATTTTTAAATGAAATGCCCTGTATATTCCTATATTTCAATAGAGCTCAAAATTAACTTTCCAAAAAATGTAGCATACTCGATGTTTTGTTAGAGTCATCTTTGAAATACATTGCTTCTAGGTTTCTTTATGTAGACTTTTGAAAAGCATACGTTGATCAAATAGGCTTTGGACGGCGCGACGCGGCGATAAAACAGAAAGAAATTGTTCAGTAGTAGCTACCGAATGTTGAGAAAGCTTATCACTACAGTAATTGAAACGCATAGTTTCAATAAAACTGATAACAACCTATGCTCTATTTACTACTAACGAATGAATCTTCAAAAATAATAATAATGATAAAGAACAAACAATGCAATATATTTCTTCAGAGATGGTGTTCGAGATGTCTACCAGCTTCTTCCTCACACAGGCGACACCTTTTCTGAACGTTATTTGCCGAATTAATTAGTTCAATAGGAGTGAGAAAAGAAAAACTCTGCATCACTGCCGCTTCCAATTGGTATCTAGAATTGGTCAGCGATATGAAAAAAAGATCATTTATCCTTTCCCAGAGGTGAAAGTTCATAGGCGTTAGGTTCGGACGCAATCAGTCGCATCTACTGCTAGTAATAATACGAACAATACCAACAATAGTCGAGATTTATGGTGTTTGTGTCTTCATCTTGAAGAGTGAAGTTTTGAATTCCTATAATGATTTCAATGCTATCCAAGCCCGCTTCTCATATTCAAAGAGAATTATTTCGAACTCACATATATTCTGAAGGTATGTTTGAAGAATATCATTTGATGATTTTTGAATGCAATTCGGAGTCTGAAGTGTATTATTCCAATGAATATAGTTTCTTGTACTAGATATGTGAATTATTTTGGAGTACATTTAAATACCGATTGAAATCTGATTGATCATTTGAAGGGATATCATTGAAATCTGAAGTGAATTATTTGCTATAGTTTATTTGAATTGTGTTATGTTCAAAGGACGCTGCTATCAAATGGCTCCATCTTTCTGATTGAGCCATTTGATAGCAGCGTCCTATATAGCGTTCATTCAAAGAGAGTCACTCAATTTGTTCTGAGAATGATATTATAATTTGATTCGTGGTCATTCCATTCGATTCATATGAATATTAAAAGTCTACCACCTTCAAGCTGGTGAGTCACCCCTCTCGTATGTGAAATGAAAGACCAAGAATTTTTTCCACATTGTTTATTCAAACATTAGTATATTATACCAGCATTTTTGAGTTCAGTAATGATCATAAAAAATTGTCCATCATGAGGGTCACATGTTTCATTCAAATATCTCAATCGATCAACCAACCACTCCAAAATGTCGAATGCTTCAGATTGTTTTTCCATGTCTCTTTACGTGGTGATGACCTGGCTTCAGACTCACTGCTTGATGAATCTTTACGTTCTGGCTTGGTCTTATTTTAAAAAGGGGTTTGATGATTTCATTGAATTTCTTCTCATCGGCTTTCCCTCTCAAACGACCTACAGTATCGCGGTGAGCGGCTGTGCTCTCCAATATATGTTTATACATCTGATAATCTATAGGCGTGTAATTTTTGGGGTTTTTAGAAAATAGTAATTCCAAAAAGCCGTAAGTACTTTCGAAATCGACATTATCTACGACTATATGTTTATTATCTAAGCGAATATTCTAATTTCCTAGTATCCATCCACCGTCAACATATTTCGGACCATAAGCATTGTCATAATCTACACAGTGATATTTATCTACTGTCCGCTGTGGTGAATACAATTCTGCTTCCTTAGTCTCCATTCTTCAGTTTACTTATAACTATCTGAAGAGTAAATAGGCAGCAGGCATTCTAAAAGTTGGCTTATGGAGATTAACATGGGAAAAAAGCTGAGGTCCATTCTGCAATTTTTGGTTCCTTTCAAGGTCACGCGTACGACAGAGAATCGAGCAGCGTTATCGCGGTTTGGAAGATAACGATTCTAGTGAGCTTGGAATGAAAACATTAATATACAGGGTGTGTGCAGCATTAAAGAAAAAAACATGGCGGCTACGGGGCCGCAA
>WOGR01012740.1:0-10088 GCA_015342045.1 Leptinotarsa lineolata | reverse complement strand
CAGACCTTCCTTTGTATTGCAGAGCCCGAAAGCACGGTCTACCAGAGTCTTGATGATTCCTCTTTTAGTCGACTGATGGTGGTTGGTTTCTTGGGACAGATTTCAAATCATTTTATATAATATTAGACAATGGAAGTCCGAACTGATGAAAAAAATTTATAGGCGTTATCGCTCGTTACAAATGCACATCCTTCACCACGAGTTGACTTGGATGCATCATTGAAAATTTTTTGGTTGAGTGGTCATGGTTTGATAGTTTGTCGATTCTTGTTACTATGTATTTAAATATTTTTAATGATACTCATCTCAATGAACTTGTTATTATTTACAAGCCAAAAACTGCAAAAACTGTCAGCATGTTACTCATTTAGGAACATTCTCATAAATGAAGAAGAGATATTGCTATGTCGGAGAATTTGTTTATTGGTTTATTGACAACTTCTTCATTTTCAGACCAGAGGCCTAAAAACTTTCAGAAAATAGATATTTTTTCCAGCAGAATACGTGTACTTCATCCCAGGCGAAGAAAAAACCGAACCTAATGAATTATTGAGTACAATAATGGTGTTGTATTTTGAAATCGAATCTGAAGAAATTTCAACAGTGTAGAAATGAGTATAAACTTTTATTAAATTTCCTATCAAGATCAGATTGAGTCGAATCAGTTCTGTTGACTCCTCTCAGAAACTCAACAGTAACCAATGACTTCTAAAAGTGCTTACATGTAATTTCCTTCACTTCGAAACTGTGATTGGAAATATCCACTCAGTTTTTCGAATCTGTCATCACTTCGTAGACACTAACAGGAACAAAGGGATTTTTCATCACCTCCATACGTCGGTCTGTTAGGATTTCAGTGGCCACCTTTTCAGAGCAATATCGACGCCTCACCTTAGTAGATTGTGGGAAACAATATATTGGAGAGAAAGTAATAGTGCAGGGAAATTATGAAATTCTGGAGTACGCTCGATTGCTCAATCTGGAATGATTGATTACTCTACTTGAGATTTGTAATAAGTCTCCCTGCCAAGTTTTTGTGGAGAAGGTCACTACGGCATTTCCCCGAGGAATCGTTATTGATTGTTGAGACTTCGTAAGGGGAGAAATTTCATTCGCGTATGATTTATATCACCAAATTTAAAAAGAACAGTAAACTGTAGATACAGAATGAAAATTCATAGTAACTGTATTTGAAACATGAACAGAGGTATGGAGTTATGGAGTTTGATCGAGAGTTCTGTTCGTTTTGATGCCATGTGTTTTTGTAGATATATAAAATGAATTCAACGATTATTTCTGTGATTTGGAAAAAACTTTGGCCAAAAAAATCGATATCTCCAATGAATTTGAAGAGAAAATCAATTGTGTGAGAAATACAATATATCTTTTTCAAACCGATGGATTTGAAGTAATATAAAATAATGATGAAAAACTTTCAAAACAAGCTTTCATTTAAGTGCCCTAAAAAGATCAAAATGAAATTTCAAATCACATCAACCACATTCATTTATGACTCTACATAATTGAAATTATAATGAAAGCTTGTCGCGATAATTACAATTTGTAATTGAAATTTTGTAATTAGGTTGGCACCTACTAAACTTGTGAGCAATTCATAATGTTTGTTATTGAATAAAAGTGCCGTGAATGCTTCAAATGTGGAACTTCAACCTTGAATAACTTTTTTGCACACATAGGACTCATCGGGTCGGGTATTGCAGTACCTAGTTGATCTCTCAGAATGTTTCCTAATCCAAATTTCATCTAACTGAATATGTAAAGATTTCTTAAAGGCATCGCGACAAGCTTTTATTATAATTTCAATTCTGAAAAGTCATAAATGAATGAGGTTAATGTAATTTAAAATTTTATTTTCATCTTTTCAGGGCACTCAAATGAAAGCTTGTTTTAAAATTTTATTATCATTATTTTATTTTAAATTTTTCAGTTTCAATCGATAGATATCGATCAATACGAATGCCCATCTATAGAAATGGAAAAACTATTATTGGGATAAACTATATTCTATAGAAGTATGTAGATACCTACTCCTCCAGCATACCTTATAAAAGAATTAGCTTGTCTATTCATTTCATTAATGACGTCATTATTACATGGACAAGTCCCAGTAAATTTTGAACAGTCTAATTCTCCTATCAGGAGGCCTTCTATTGATGTGACCCTACTTCAAGCCACGTACGCTTGGCCGGCAGCGAACAACTTTAAACCCGAGTATACCCTGCATTTTGTGAACTATACAAGCCCAGCATAAAACATTGGGCAAAATTCTACGTTCAGCTGTACCATGGCTAAATTTTGCTGGAAATTGCACAGATTTTAGTTGAATAACGTAGATCCCATCTTTGCCGAAGTCGGTACGGACTGATGGAATGTCCGTGTCATACATTTGTGCTTTCCGGAAACAGGGCCATATAAATCCTATAATATGACCGATGACACCATTCACTAGACCCTTAGACACATCAAAATTGTATGGAAACATCACCGTGGCCGCCACAAATATTTCCAACTCTTCAGGCAACCCCCCAGTCTTGTTTATCTCAGATGGTATAATATGAATCTATATTATCATTTTTTCTGGTACAATCTATAAGAATATTTTGTGAAAGTATTTTATGATGGTTATGCCGCGGGCACGAAAATGTTCTAGCACGTATTTGTTATGATTAAAAACTTGTTGATTAGTGGAATAGATTCGTAAGGATTTTTCAATCGAAAATTTGCTAGTTGGCTCTATGTTTACTCGACTCATTGAAATACTCAAATGTTCTGATTGAAGTTATTTTACAGTGCAAATGAATATAGGTTCCTACAACCAACTACACCATTTATTGTCTTCTTTTCAGAGTTGGGAAATAGGTATTTAAAAGTAGAAGCTTGACTTAATTTTTTTTCTGGAAATATATTTTTTTTATTGAAGCCAACCCTGGATGTGGCATCTATTCCATGGTGGGCCCACCAATTGCCTATCATAAACGAATGCGTATACAAAATTTCGTGTCCCTGGTATTTACCGCTTCGGAAATCTCTCGTACGGAGCCGATCCTGGCAGCAGCATCGGGTCACTTTTCATAATTAACATGTATTGTCATCGGTTCTGGACCAGCATGCAAATTTTCAGCTCAATCAGATACCGGGCAGTGGGTCAAATTAAACTTGCAAGATTTGTTAACATACTTGCAAGTCAAGTTAAATAAAAGCTTTTAAAAAATAATCAATACACTAAAAAATAAAAAATTCCCAAAAAGAGATAACATACCGTCATCATCAAATCGCTGCTTCAACAACGTCTCTCATTAATAAATGTTTCAACACAGGATTGTTCCCCAAGCTATTGAAAATGGCAATTGTGAAACCCTTATTTAAAAAAGGCGATAAAAAAGAATTCGGAAATTATCGTCCAATTTCGCTGATTTCGAAAATTGCTAAAATACTTGAAAAAATATTGAAAATGAGACTTGTGAAATTCTCAGACAAACACGATGTAATTTCAGGAAGTCAATAAGGCTTTAGAGAAAGAAAGTCAACCGAAGATGCGATTTGCACATTAACTTCAAAGATATATGAAGCAACTGATTCAAAAAAACTTCATTCTGTGTATTTATTGACCTCTCAAAAGTCTTTAACACAGTATGTCACCAAAATTTTTCGAGAAAATTACAAATATACGGGATTAGAGGAAATGCGTACAACTTACTGTATAGATTGTACTATTAGTGAAATGAGAAATATCACATATGGTGTGCCACAAGAAACTGTTCTTGAGCCCTTACTATTCACGCTTCACATCGATAGCTTATTATCAATAGATATAGAAGGATGTGTCCCCCTCCAGATACAACGAACCAACCCTCAATATAAAAAAGACAAAGTTTCTCCCGTTCACTTTATACGCAAATAACTTACCAAACATTGGTGATCTTGTTGATCAGAAAACCATAATACCAGAAGAGAAGTCGATGAAGGACCCGAGAATAATTATTAATAGGCACCTGATATGTGACTTACAAGGAAAACATATTTGTACCAAACTAAGAGATTTCCTTTAACGTTTCAAATACTTGAGAGATATAACTCATTTGAAAAACCGTTAATTTTTTTCTGATACTATCTGAACTTCCGTACGGGATACTAGATTAGGGAGGTATAGATGACTGTCACTTAAATAATATTGTCACTTCACAAAAATCGACATTAGGGATTATATACAATAAAAAAATTACCTACTTGAGTGATGCACTGTATAGAGAAAGTCAACTTTTCGATCCAAGATAACTCTTCTGTCTTAAAGCCATAATCGGCATCCACCAAAAAAATTTAAGTTGATCCCATCGAACACGGTCACTGTACTCGGAGCAGAGAAGAGGCAACGTAGTATTGATTTTTTAATTCCAAAGTTATATAACATCCTACCCGATCACTTAAATTCCATCATAAACTTAAACTCAAAACTCATATAAAGAAATGGTTACGACATACGAAGCGATATATGTTACACGATATAGTAAACAATAAATTTCAAAGAATTACTCTCAATTACTGAATAAGCTCAACAGTTTTCTGAACTTTATTATTTTACGAGTAATTATTATGTGATATTTTTCAAAGTGCTAGTCTACATTTAAAATTATCGTTAATCGTAATTCTATAGTATGTTATAATCTGATATGTGAATTTCATTTCCATTTGACTTTTCCAATATTTCATATCGATATTTTATTTTATATTCATTCAACTTCTACAAATACATTTACATAGTGTCGTTTTTATCCGAATTTTATATTATATAATTACGTTTTTATTTATAAGATAAAGTCCAATATATACTTTAGATATAGTGATATAACTTCTAGACTATTCCTGAGAATTGGTTTATGTGTCTTATTCTGTTTTGCTGTTATTGATCAGCATTACCTAACCACTAAGTCTGTTTCCTATTGAAGAACTAAATGACATATAAAGAGAAGAGTTAAATGTGAGAAATGTCAGAATCGAACGCCGGGCATGAGCCCATGATATATTTCCTGCAAGTGAGCATTTTTTTGAGATTTGCGAACAGCCAATAGTCGCTGGGAGGTGAATCTGGAAAATACGGTGGATATGGGAGCATGTAGTTTTACCATTGTTTCAGTTGACTTATAACACGGTGCGTTGTCTTGATGAAACACATTTTTTTTCTTTACCATATGTGGTCGTTTCTTTGCAATTTCGGCCTTCAAACGCTCCTGTAATGCTTTATAATATTCACTATGGATGATATTCCCCTTCTCAAGATAGTCGATGAATATTACACCACGCACATTCAAAAATACCGAGGCCATAGCCTTTCCAGCCGATTGTTGTGCTTTCGGGCACTTTGGACGTGATTCACCAGTTGTTCTTTATCAGAAAACGTTTTTTTTTGATTCCGGTGATCTATATTTCATCCACTGTCACATATTGATGCAAAAATGTCGCTTTGTTATGTATGAACATGGCCGAACATTGCTCAGTGATCAACATTGAGCTAGCGCGGCACCCACTTTGAACAGAGCTTTCACATAGTCGAATGCTCATGCAATATACAGCCAATACTTTCTTTTGATATCTTCACAATGTCTGCTAACTCACGCAACTTCACTTTTCGATCATTACAAATGATTTTGTGAATTTTTTCATGTTTTCTGGTGTTACTGCTTCATTTAGACGTCCACTGCGTTCTGCATCATCGACGTCTCTACGACCACGTTTGAAGTCGGCAAATCAACGTTTAATTGTTGTTTCTGATATAGCAACGTCCTTATAACACTTTCCAACCCATTGCTTTGCTTGATCAGTACTTTTTCCCATCAAGAAGCAGTGTAAAATCATGCATTAATTGCATTAATTGCACTTCATCAAAAATATCATCTGCCTTGGAGGAGAGCAAGCCGTGTTCATGCATATTCATTGAGCAAAGCCTTCGATACTGTTTGAAATTGACTTCCTATCAATTAAAAACTGGTTGTTATACAGGTTACTCACTATAAAAGAATTTCTATCTAACATTCCACTGCAAATCTAGTAAGACCTCGTTGACCTCACTCGATATTTCAACATGTTCGTTCCGTTAACCAGCTGACGAACGTCAACCCTCAGAAGTAGAAACTTGTGCGAGCAATGGATTAACGAGGCCTTACCTTTTAACGTGCGATTACCCAGCACGGTGTGGAAAACACCATATCATTCACCCTGAAAACAAGGTGAAATATCTAGTTGTGATAATATACTCAAATCCGAAATAGAATGATCATATAAATTATGTACACAGAAAGCTTCGAATAATATTACACAAATTCAGATACCTTAAAAACATATTAACGTGCCAACAAATGGAAATCTTATATCATGCATTAATTGAGAGCCACTTGCGTTATGGTATCGTTGCTTGGGGTGGGGCACTGAAAACACACATTTGTTCCCTTTAAGTGTTGAATAGATGATTTCTGAGGATTCTCTCAAGGACCGAGATATCCTTCAGATGATCTTCACTCAGACTTCCACTTATTCGACATTCGTTAGCTGTTCTATTATAATACGAAAATAAAGTCCCACCGTATGAAAAGACAATTCTCCCTATCTAGTCACACCTACAGTACCCGCCAGAAACACCACTATATTATAACACTAATACACAAATCAATGGAAAAATTCTCATTCACATATATTACTTCTCAACTGTACAAAAGACTTTCTCTGGAAATTAATCCATTTCTAGTCAATAACTTTTTGAAAAAAATTATAAAATTATTCCTTTTCAATGAGCCATGATGTAACATCTGCAGTTTTGTTGAGAATTGAGAAAATAATTCCCTATATCAACAGTTCAAAATTCCTATAATCAATATTATAATAGAATAGCTCCCATTTTATTTCATTTTGATTTACATTTCATTCATATTATCACTATTATATTATAAGTGTGTGTGTGTATATTACATCATAAATATGTATATGTATTGTATTTTATACTAACCTGATGTTCTCTCGAATCAAGTGCCATGCACTTATCGAACTATGTATTTGCTCATTTGCTCAATTATGAAAAAAAATCATTTTATATTTGTATTTGTATTTTGTATTTGAATATGGGACAAATAAAGTAGATTATTGATGATTGATGATGATTACTCTTAGCACAATAACTCACAAACTTATGAGTGGAATATCATGAAATTTCAACACCTTTCTTTTAAAGGATAGCAGTAATTGAGAAAGCGGTGAATTCCATAAGACTAGCGCCATCTATGTAGTACATTATTCTGAAATATCGAAAGCAATTACTAAAGAAGAAGCTGATATGAAGAAACTGAATTAGATTTTGTTGTACACATTAATCTTAAACCAAATTTTTGCACACCCCTATCTGAGACATCACAATTCTGAAACCTTTATTTCCTTCGTATTGCCTAATTTTCCTGAAGTAATATTGGAGAAAGACTTTCGCCTAATATAACAGAAACGTGACCAAAGCCGACCTGAAACCGGAGATTGGCCTAATTCGCATCCCCATTTTCTTCAGTAGGTCTCAACCCATTTCGCTTTGACAATATTTTCGTTCGATAATGTACTAGATATTGTATTACTAAAACATTTTCCCAATCAAGTCTGGCTATGGAAGACCCATCCGTCTTGTAATTCAAGACTGATTTATCTCATAGATTCTCAGGAAAATACATTTTGATGGCGAATTGAATTCAGAAATTGAACGTGGATTTGACAGAGCTGTCAGTAACGAATATGTGTTGTCAATAATAAAATAAAATGACCAAAACTTACCTGAATTGAAAATTTGTAGAACGCAGCTGTGGGTCCAAGATGTATTATATATACCTTTCCAAGAAATCAACGCACCACTTCAATGAATCAATTTTATTTGTAGTCAGGGGAAAAATAAAACACCTTCAGAATGAACCCACATAGTATTGGTTACTGTAGGATGCTGGATGTACAAAAAGCTTTCGATAAAGATTGGATAGAAGGATTTGTCGCCAAGATATGGTCGGCACGTATGCCCTTGTATGTGATTGGGATTCTCGAATCCTACCTTAGCAACCGAACTTCCGTGTGATAGTGGATCAAACCACATCTACGAATTATCCAATTGAAGCAGGTGCGCATTCGTACTTGAGCGAGGTGGCGAAGCAACAGGTTGGTCGTGCCTTGCTTCGAGCCTAACAAAATCGAGATCAACCCTAATAAAACAAAACTCGTCAACTTTCAGAAGAAATTTACTAACATGAAGATCTTCGGGAAGTTGCGAGTCGAGGGTAACTGTATTGACGAGCAGAGGAGCGCGCGATATCTGGGAGTTATCCTGGATAGGTGCCTGAATTTTCAGGAACATCTGAGCTTGGCCATCCAACGAGCGGGTGCGGCGGTAAAACGCACGTATCCGCACATTGCACGGAACTCAAAGCTTAGTGTTGACAACAAGGTGTTAATTTACAAACAAATAATCAGACTAGCAATGTCGTACGCTTGTCTTGTATTCTGTAGCCTCAAGAGAACTCCTCTTCAGATACTCGAAAGGGTGCAGAATAAGGTGCTCCGAATTTGCACGAATAGTGACAGATACATTTCATCGGTTGAGCTGTTAAATCTGGCTGAAGTTGACACATTCACTGGAAACATCAGGAGGCTGTCTTATAAATTCTTCAAGTTCTTTCTGCCGAGAAGCCCGCTGACGAGGGACGTCAAGGCACTTAGGAGTTATCATGATCAGCCCTGTAAACATAGACTGATCTGTGAGGCACTTGATATCTTTCATCATCGGCGCGAATGCGATCGCGCTTAGTTCATGAAAAGACTAGATAGGATAATTCACGAACTACCGTGATTTCAGAGTTACTCTTACCTGGTTTCTTCATGAACTTTTTCCAGAAGGTACTGCCACTAAACCTGATATACAATATATACAGTCAACACCATGTACCGAACTGCAATTTACCGATAACCGTCGCGTAAGCTCCGGTAGGAAACGAGAAGTCCTGGACTGAAGCTGAAATGAAGCACTGTTGAGTGGAGAGCTACCCGCTAACATCAGTGGGGACGCCTCCCACTGTCCAGTCGTGGAACTGTGAGGTAGAGTTACCTTCCGTTGTTGTCCTGGGCTCTACATTGGAGTCTTCTTCTGTCATTTCCTTCCTTTTCCTACACCCATCCCTTTCCTGGCCGCCTATTCCACTTCCATATGTGGGAGGAAATGAAATTTGTAAATATTGTAAATAGTATTTTTCATTAGTATATAACCCGAATAAAAAATTTTGATTTTTTGGTAATGTAGTACTGTGTCGAATCGAGGGTTGGCGTAACATTGAAACATAGAAGAGAAGGTAATTACAAACAAATTGACAAAAATTCACAGACAAGTGTCAATAACGAGTGTTTCCACCTCTATCACTATAACAGCATCACATCGTCGGCCCGAACCTCAAATTATGTGCCTTATTTCATTCTGGTCCAGTCCCCTTCAAACTTGATTCAGTCTCTCCCCTAGTTCCTGCAGGTTATTTGGTTGGATCAGATGCTATTTCAATAGCCTACCAAGGATATCCCAAATATTTTCTATTGGATTCAAATCCGGGCTATGTGCTGTCCATGTCATGGTGTTAATTTCAACCTCTTTGTGGTAATTTCTGATTATCTGTTCAACATGGGATTTGGCGTTGGCTTGCAATAGTAAGAAATTTTTTTCGCTACGTGGTACTTCAAGATCTCCATTTTGTACCTTTCAGCTGTAACGGACCCATTGTGTATGACAAGGTCTGCACGTGCGGTCGAAGAAACACCACCCACACCAAAACAGATCCTCAACCAAATATTGTGGTTTGTGAGAAGTTACATCAAGCATATCGTTCATTGGGACGTCGTAACACACATGTCTGTCGTTATCGACTCAAATTATCAAAATCGAGACTCATCGGTAAATAGCACTTCTTTCCAGTCAGCCTTTAACCAGTTGACGTGTTCCCTGGTAAAACGTAGTGTCTCCCTTCGATGTTCTGCAGTTAATAGAGAACCCCGGGCAGAAATCTTCAGTGTTATGT
>WOGR01012738.1:0-10088 GCA_015342045.1 Leptinotarsa lineolata | reverse complement strand
TTTGAAGGGTATTCAATGTTCTGTACAGCCATATCTTTATATTTTAGTTTCGTGCATGCGTCAAAAAAAAAGAATTGAATAAATTTTGTTATCTAAATCATTCATTAAAGCGGTAGCAATCAATGTGCAACTAACGAAAGTTTTCATATTTAATGTTCAAACTGACAGCCATTGGTTTCTTGACAATAATGAAGGCGTTTCTGAAAGTTATCAACAACATCTTTAATGGTTTCGGGAGTGATACGTTCTATTTCTTCTCTAATTCTGATTTGCAAACTTTCAATATTGTTTGGTCTATTGACGTATGCTTTGGATTTCAGGTAACCTCACAAAAAGTAGCCAAGCGGTGTCACGTCGTGAGAACGAGCTGGCCACTCTATGGCAACTCGTTTACCAATCCATCTGTTGGGAAACACTTCATTCAGATATGTACGAACGTCAGCTGCAAAATATGGTGAAGCACCGTCTTGCTGATACCAGATACTCCTTTATATTTTATTCGGATTATCATTATCTAGAAAAAGTCTTTTCAGCGTTGGAACTGGAAAATTAGTCAAAAACTCCAAGTAACGTTCATCGGTTAATATTTTGTTGAAGAAATATGGTCCAGTTATGCGATTATTAATAATCCCTGCCGAAACATTCACTTCTCTGGAATATTCAGTGTGGGCCTTCATCATCCAATAGGGAATTTCTTGGCTCCAATATCGACAGTTTTGTCTGTTGACGGTTCCGGAAAGATCCAATGTCTACGTGATACCTTTCAACACTTTGATTTTTGTTTCATTATGGCGCATGAATGAGATAAAAAAATAATATTGCTGGATAAACAACTTGATACCCTTCAAATGAGGTATCACTTGACCCCCTTTTGCATTAAAAAAAGTGGCTGTCTCGTTGGGGGAGTGAAGGAGGGAGGGATTTTTTTTATGTCACAGAGTGTCTTTTCGAATACATAAATTGACGTGTTTCAGGTTTTTTCTTGTAAATGGCTAATAACGTAGAAAATGAATTTATCCGTTATTTATAGTGCTCACTGTATAGAAGGTTGAACATTCTTTCTTTCAAGACAAAATCTAGTGAGTTTGATCGACGAAAATTACTGCCGTTGAAATTTATCCAAAATTTCCTCTGAATGTTCGATAAACCGCCAATATTTATCTTCATATCAATAACACTTCCGCTGCCATTATCAATCATATTTTCCATCAATCTCTATCGCAGAAACCATATTCGTATGTAATCAAACCACCCTTATAAATTGCCTCAAGGGTGAAATTGTTCCGTTATCGGCTACTTACACGTAAATGGAGCATACAATGACCTGCATCTACAAGCAATGACCTATATAAGAAGAATCCTGACAGCATTTCATACATTCTATGCAGTTCTGATAGGATGATAATGACTTATGTAAATTAGTATTTCCCGAGATTTTATTTCAGAAAATTCACTGTAATGGAATCACGTCCAAAGCTGTCTTGGAATGGATATTAAACTCGAGAGGTTTATCACGAAATCTTCAGATGTGCAAGCTAGCAATCTTCGTAAATACTTTCTTCTTTGTTAGGTGGGTGTTGTTATATTTATGCTGTAGCGTGACTATTCGAAAACGAAACAACTGTCGAAAAAACTTGACATTTCTGCATCTCTATTGATACGTGATCATTTACTTTTTTCACCGTGAAAAAGAAGACTTTATTTCACTGTCAAAATAACACTATTACAATCAACATCCATCTTCTTGAAAATAACTTGAAACTGAAGCAACTACGAGGAAACACAGTCAAACAGTCAAATACGCGGCGTGCCAACAAACCGTTTCACAGAAAGGCCACTGGATGCTGTGAAATTGTATTGAAAGTATTGATAACATTAAGGATAAAATGAATGGAGAAGAAGAATAATATTTAGTTATTTTGGACTTTTTTTCTTAGATATGATAAAATTTTGAATACGATTTTACTGAAAACATTGAATACTATTTTCAAGACAACTTTCGTTTAAAAGCAATGATTTATCGGGACGGAAAAACCACTTCAAGATGTATCAGAAGTATTCATTCTTAATATATTTCAGACGATGTAAACTCACATTTACAGTTGTACAAAAAATGTTGTTTGTATTTCGTGTATGAAATTCGTATTTTCATGGCACTTTCGAGATAATTAACACTTTCATGTGCCACTCAATACAAAAATAACTATTTTTTATATTTTGTTTTATTGATTGCTTGTTACACTTTGTTATTTTTTTATTCAAGTTTACACGCGTCAACCATATGAGTTATTGTTGGGGATTTTTATCAAAAGTTTCTGTTTGTTTTCACTTCCTTACTAAAACCTAACTGTATTAGTTTTACCAAGAACTAGTGCATAGGTCGGATTCAACAGTGACCTCGACTTGTACTTGATAACTTCTACAGGAGCACACTAGTAGATGTTACTTTAGCAAGGAATCTGACTATAGTCTGAAGACGCGTCCCATGGAGAATGTAACCAAAGGTTTCGAAATGATGATCTAGCATCCTTGAGCAGCAAGAAATGAATGAGTTGTACGGAATAAGACGCACTAGTTCCAGGGCAACCTTATCTCAAAAATTGCAATAGACTAACAAGTGTACCATTGTTTGAGACGATTGAACATTCATACAGTGTGTTTCAAATTCGATCCTCACCATTGGGATCACGGAAAATATGAGAGATACGAAGATGGTTAAAATGATGCAAAGTGGCGCATTTACCTGACTGAAAATGTGCCATTGAGAAAGTTCTGAAATTCCGAGTATATCCCGACATATCCGGAAAAACAGAAATTTCGAAAAATGATTTCTATTTTTTCGGACTTTATTTTTTGAAGGATTCAGAAATGAATTGCACTTCCACATTGCCATTCTTGACCTGGTACATAATGGTGTTTTCACATTTGCTTTTCAACGTTTCGTCTTCCGGCCACCAAGATCAACTTTATTTTTTCTTATGAGCGCTACATTGAATTCTTTCTGTTTTGGATAGAATCTGATTTTACATTTTCGATGATATATCATAAGTTATCAGTCATTTTCGAAAAATTGAAGATATTGAAAAACATTAATTCTTGCCATAATAGGCATTGACTTTGATGTTTTTGAATTTGACTTTCAATTTGTTATTGTACAAGTCATTAAATTTTTGGCGGAAAATGCCATTCAGAAATAAAGAAAAAAGAGATATGATACAAATTTATCACAAATACGATGGATTTTGATCCAATAACTTGAACCTAGGTCGATGTGGTTGTCGTCTTTCGGGATACAAGTTTAAATACATTTCCGATGTCCTAACACTGTTTCTATCGTATTTGTAATAAATTTGTATCATATCTCCTTTTTATTCATTTGTGAAGGCCATTTTTCGCCACAAATTCAATGACTTCTACAATTACAAAATATCATTGAGTGTAACAAATTGAAAGTCAAATTCAGGAACATCAAAGTCAAAGCCTTTTATGATAAGAATTAATTTTTTTCAATATCTCCAATTTTTCTAAAAATAACGAAACTTATGATACATCGTTGAAAAGGTGAAATCTGGTTCTATTCAAAACAAAAAGAATCCAATGTGGCGCCCCTGAGAAAAAATAATATTGATGATGGTAGCCGGAAGACGAAACGTCGGATAGAAAATCTGAAAACACCATTATGTAACAGGGAAAAAGTGGCAACATGAAAAGGCAATTTATTTTTGAATCTTTCAAAAAATAAAACCAGAAAAAAATTAAATCCATTTTCCGACATTTCTGTTTTTTCCGGATATCTTCGGATATACTCGAAATTTCAGAACTTTCCCAATGATATATTGTTGATCAGGTAAATGCACAACTTTGCATCAGTTTAACCAACTTCGCATTTCTCACTGTGAAAAAGTTGTCAATAGGTAATAAACTATATCTATTTGTCATATAAAAAGTACCAAAGTTTTTTCATTTCATATCCAGAATAATCAATTATGATTTGATAACTGTTTGAGTTTCATGAAAACAAAAAAGTGATTAGGAATACCATGTCATTTAACATATGTTGAAACAAGACGGTTCAAATATTTGGATATTGTATTGAAAAGAAGAATAGTGGAATACTTGGAAAAATAGAAAATTCTTAGGGACAGTTCGAATTCAGAGAATTGAGTTAAAGTAAATATAGGATAGTATAATATAGCGTCTCACAAGGCACGCTATTTGAACCCATCTTGTTCAATATTCATTGAGACAGAATTGTATAGCACAGATAGTGAGTTTTTCAGACGATACCGCAATCCTCATCGCAGAAAATACTGGGAAACCACAATTGAAACTAATGTACCACAAATAGAGTTGAATGATTGAATTCCCAAACACAATACATTTCAATAAAATAAAATATATCTATACCGTTGTCTGTGAGACCATTTTTTGAAGCAGATAGATAGAACTCATTCAGTT
Source organism: Leptinotarsa lineolata (assembly GCA_015342045.1). NCBI lineage: Eukaryota > Metazoa > Arthropoda > Insecta > Coleoptera > Chrysomelidae > Leptinotarsa > Leptinotarsa lineolata. The sequence goes on along the minus strand of WOGR01012738.1, from coordinate 5,630 downwards.
CCAGCTGGGGTAATCAAATGTTTAGGTGTGATTTTGGACGAAAATCTTCAGACAGAAATGAAGTTTCAATTGAAGGATTGTCATTTCATTTTCGTGAGGTAATGTGAATCAGTGAAGTGTGGAAATTTGTTTCTCATTTCGGTTTCTTATATCTGTTCATTATATTGGTGACTTTAATTTGATTCAAGAATAGTGATACCAGGATGTTAATTTCATAGCAGTCAGTTTCATCGCTGTTGGTAAGAAGCGTTTTATCGCTGTTCAATTCTGTTTTGGTGCTCTATCTTCCATTTTTTTCATCATTTTATCGTTTTGAAAGAAATAATCAGACAAAAGGCCATGCAGTACTACGTGGCTTTTTTGTCTGAATATGAATATGGTGCATATTTTTCAAGCAATATAAATAATTCAATAATTCTGTTTCCGCTTCGAAAGGTTTCAAACAACATTGAGAAATAACTTTTTTCAAAAAAACTACATCAAAATCTGAGCTGTTTCCGAGAACTTTCGAAGATTGCTTGTTTCATGGATTCCCTTACGCGACTAGTAAGTATAACAGTATATCAACAACAGCATGCTGGAATTAATTTTACTCGGTTCGCGCAACATTCTAACCGCTTTGATGAAACGATAACTTCCATTTTCGGCTCTGCATGACCCTCCTAACGTGTAATACAAGCTGTACTCTCGACAGCGCACATAAATATCCTTTCTTTAATACGTCGACAACAAAAGCATGGAGGGCTTCGCTCTAAATCATCAAAGCTTACGGTCTCTTGTTCCAGGCCAAGGAGACGAAAGTTTGGTACACATATATCGAAAAATTCAAAGTGTGGCCAACACATTACATAAATATCAATTGAATCGCGCGAAATCGTGCAGTTTTATTGCAATTCCGCAAGAAGAAATATATGCCAATGCCAATGCTCGTGATGTTGAAATTATTTTTTTGAAGAATTTTTTTTTGTGGAGGAGTCAATGTTGCTTACTGTTTTTGGGTATACAACCTTCCACAATCTAGAAAATGAACAAAGATAAATCAATAGAGAATCTGCTGGAGTGTAATAAACGGCAAACTAAAAAGTTCATTCCGAAAAGTACCTGCATAATATAAACCACTGAAGAATCCAAGCAATCACTAACTCGTCGTATGGCATTATGGCCGCCAATGACAAGTTGGGTGAAAATGTCTCTGACAAATGTTCAAAATATTGTGTAAAACAAAAAGTAAAAGTGGCAGTGTGTAATGCCTGTGGAAATGACTTCTATAGGAGCTGTCTAGAACGTCTCAAAAGTTACATGATTATAGATGAAACAAGTGCTATTTGCTGCCAAGCAGATGATGGTCTATCTAATAGTAAGTCTCTTAACTTGACAAATAACAAACTCATTAGTAAAGAAGAAATTTTCAAATATTCAAAAAATGGAGTAGACCTCTTAAAAACAATCATAAAAGAGAAGGATGAAAAATATGCAGTTATCATGGTGAAACAAATGCCTTTTGAGCGAAAAAATCATAGTATTAACTGATAAAAACCAATCCTTACTGAAACATCATGAGGAATGCTCTCTAAAAAATCAAGAGATGAGATTTCAAACACAAAACACGTCACTGATATTTCCACACAGGATATTAATGATGAAAAAACATCCAAATAGAAAAACTCCTGATCGATATCAACCAGGAGAATCGGAATGATATTACTTGCGGAAAAAAGAAGAAAAAACCTCTATAGCCCAGCAGCCTATCACAAAACAAGATGTCTTCTGCAATTAAACAGGCACAAAATAAACGAATCTAAATGAATACATTAATCCGCAAAGTGATCCACCCTCCAACTCTCTTTCTAAGAAGGAAACATGGTGTGAAGTAGTCAAAAGAAAAAACAAAAGAACTTGTGTTATAGGAAAAAACGAGAAATCTCGTAGAGGGGTACCTGAGAGTATGAGTCTAGATGTTTGTAGACTGGATCCTCATACAACCATTGATGAATTAACTAATTTGTTGATAAATTATTTTCCTGGAGTGAAATGTGAGCACTCAACTTCTCGATTTCCATCATTTTTCTCATCATTCAAGGTGACAATATTTGAAAATAATTTCAAAAAAGCCATTAACCCAGAGGTTTGGCCATCTGGTGCATGTGTTAGTCGGCTTTTTATGAAGTGTAGGGAATCCACCACAATAGTGTGATATTTCGACCAAATCTTTCATTACTTAATATAAATACATTAAATAGTGATAAAGCTGATTTTTTATACAGCGATCACATATCCAAATTCACATTGTTACAAATTTTATGTTTAGTGGAAATAGGAGTAAAATATGATCAATTAAATTGCTCACATATTGAAGGTTATAAACTAACTAGTTTCTAATGCAGACCAACTATGCGCTGTGGAGGAGTTAGCATATGGGCCCACCACAGTTTTGTAATGAAATCCATAGATGTATCGAAATTTTGTGTCGAACAACACTTTGAAATTTATACCGCTTCCTTCAAAACAAAACATGGCACAAGTATTGTTTTAAACTGTTATAGAGCTCCTAGTGGAGACGCTTATTTATTTTTAGATAAGATTTCTGAGGTGTTAGACTGTCAATACAGACCCAGAATCCATTTTATACTCTGCGGTGATTTTAACTTTGACATGTATACAAACGAAAACTTTAATTTATTGTGTACGATTTTATCTTGTTTTAATTTAACTTCGTTAATAGGATGGCTTATCCGAGTAACGTATACCACATCAACAATAATCGATCAGATTTTTATAAATTTTTCTACTGGTAATACCTGTTGTGTTTTAGACAACAATATTTCTGATCATAAAATAACACTTTCAGAGCTGGATACTTCAAATAAGGATAAAGTCAGTCGCGTCAAAAATGAAATGAAGAGAAACTTCAATGAAGGTACCATCATAAATTTTGAAAACTCCATGATTTATGAACAGTGGAAAAATGTTTACAGAGTGCAGATTTTAATGAAGCTTTCAACTATTTTTATGAAATTTTACCCAACCATTTTAATTCAAATTTTCCTGGAAAAAAATTTTATCACAAGGACAATAAGAGATGGGTAAATGATTCAATCATACATTCTGGTATATCATTGAGAGACTTGTTTACACTGAAAAATACATATTCAACTTTTTCGCCAGTGTATAAAGAAGCAAAGAGAAATTACCAAGCCTTAATTAAAGATAAAAAGCGAAAAAATAATACCAAGATAAGATATATGAAGTCCCTAATAAGAGCCGTGCTTCATGGAATGTGGTATCTCAATTAACAAATAAGCATAGAACATACATTGACATTAATATTAGGTTGGATGACCAGTTGATAGAAGACCAGAAACTATCTCTTCCTTGTTTAATACTTTTTTTATCAACACCCCTGCCAAGTTGGTGAATCAAATACGCTCTACAAACAGTAAATTTCGAAAATTAGTAGATTTCAATCCTCACACGATGTATTTGACTCCATACACAAGTGACGAATTGTTTATACTATCAAATAACAAACTAAAACATAAAAAATCATCAGTTTCAATGAAATACCTATGTTCATATTAAAAAGAGTTCTTCCTGTAATTATTGCGCCTTTGACGTATTTGATTAATGTGTCGTTCATAGCAGGTGTTTCTCCAAATCATTTAAAAACTGGAAAAATTGTACCCATTTTCAAAAAAAAGAATCTAACGTTAATGGAAAATTATCGCCCTTTTTCGGTCCCCTGTGGATTGTCTGAAGTTTTTGAATACGCTTTTCTTGAACGCCTCTGTTCATTTTTAAATAAACATTCCATATTAAGTCAAATTCAACATGGATTTCGTTCCGATAAATCAATAAATACAGCAATGTTTTCATTATTAAACAAAATCTTAGAATATGTAAATGGAGGAAAATGCCCAGCCGTGATCCTTTGTGATTCAAGTAGAGCATTCGACTGCGTTAATCATAAAAAAACTCATTTCTAAATGAGAAATGTATGGTATAAGAGGTGTTTCTCTCAGTTGGCTGTCATCATTTCTGTAAAATAGAAAACAATATGTGTCAGTTCAAGTTGAGAGGAAAAATTAAATCTATAGAGTCAATTCCGAATATCTGAATCTAAGTATTGGAGTGCCACAGGATTCAATAATGGGTCCTCTATTGTTTGTTCTCTAACATTTAATCAGTAGTTACCGGAGGTTATTATACCGCTTATGCAAATGACTTTTCGTTAGTTATATCTGCACCAGATACACAGGTACACTGACAGTGTACCTCTTTCATCAACTATTTTGTGTAGCAATTGTGTGAATGATACCTGAAAATTATTTTTTTTTTATAATTCGGTGTTCATTTTGAAGTATTCGTTATGAAAGTATTTTTCTTTCGTTTAATTCAATGTTTTTATGCAATTAGCGGTTTCGATGGGGCTTTTTTTCCCATTTGTGTTTGAAAGTTACTTCTTTGCATGATCTACACATCTTTGTATAGAGGTATTTCTTTAAAACTGATTCCTCTCTTCTTTTCTTTGGAAGATTTCCACATTTTTTGTATGAAGATGGTGAAGTAGAGAGCCGAAACCTTTTTTACCAAAATAACTGTTATCATTAGAAAAATTTAGGTAACAAAAAGAAATGGTTCATGTAAAAGTTGTACTTTTTCATATTTCCTAGAGAATTTGCAATATGTGTGGAAGGTCTAGTCTCAGTGGAAATCATTAAGAACTATTTGCCACCCAATAAATCTACCCAATTTCCTCCCTCGTACCTTGAATAGACTTTGATCTACTTTTCCTATTATCTATCTGATCTAATGATCTATTCTGATAATTGTGAAATTTTCATTTATTTTTCAATTTTCAGATTTTCCAACAGACTTCTTTCACTAGTCTAATCATAAATATCAATCGAATAGCGCAAAATCGTTCAATTTTATTGCAACTCCTCAAGAAATATGCTCTTGAAGAATATGAGTTTCTCGATGCGGCTGTTGCCGATTTCGTATTATTGAGATATTACCGCGAATGTCTGTTTTATGTGGAGGTTTTGCAGTTTATCTGCATTCGATTCGGTGTCATTTATTCTCAAGTTATTGCAGGAGAGGAAATACAGCAGGAATAAAGCTTTCACTCCATTTATATGAACGAGATTATTTAGAGGCTGCATTGCTTCAGAAATTGGCCGCTTACGAATAGATCCTCGATATTGCTAAATCGTTGCCCAATTAATGAATCACGTCATTTCTTGATTAAAATAATTTGTAGATTTGTGTTTTCATTTTTTCGCTTGTAGGCTATTCATCCAGAGTGGAAGCTATAAATAAAATTCTCAATTTAGAACTAATAGTTTGGATGAATATATAAAGTGTTCTGTTCCAATGTTTCTCCACTATTTGTCGGTGTATTCAAAACAAAACAAAACCAGTCTTCAGAACTTTTTTCTAATTCAACAAATATAAGGCCTACCATAATAATAATAGTAATGATAAAAATAATAATAATGAAGGGTTCATCATGGAATGCCAGGATGGTGTCTTCAAGACCTTGGTCTACCGCTGTCGCGTGATGGGTATAGAGGTTCCTGACACGAGGTGCAGGGCCTGCCGCGAGGCGTCCGAGACCCTAATGCACTTGC
>WOGR01012737.1:0-10089 GCA_015342045.1 Leptinotarsa lineolata | reverse complement strand
TAAAACAAATGGGTGACCTTGTGCCTCCGGTTTCCGGAAGTGCTATAGTGTTATACCCCCGAGTATTTCTGAGCGCAACGGATAATGGCAATACTGAGATGCGGAACAGGAGGGGATTGAGGGAATTGCCCTGAAACACACCCCTTCTGAAAGTGACCCACCCTGTTTGGACTCTGACTCGATCAGATGTTATGGTGAATCAAGACCGCCATAGTGGTATCAGTTGTTCGAGGCATCTCACTATTTTGTCGGGTACCACAAGGCATCTGATCAAATGCAAGATGAGCTCATTATTATTATTATTATTATTATTATTATTATTATGCTTGGATATTTGTTTACAAGTGAATGGAAACTGAGTTGATGAAGAGGTATTGAAATATAACAGAACCTTCATGAAAGTAATAATTTCAGGTTTAATTGAGGACAACAACAAGAAGAGGGAAGATAATTGGATTTCGATTGGCACAATGATATGTTATGATAAATACTTTGTGAATATTTCCTCTTCTATAGATACTTTCACGGGAGGCGTTCAAGTGATTTGGCACATTTGATCCACCAAGAGCGGTACATATTAGAAGTACGCGATGGACTGTGGCTGCTCATAGTTTTTGAGGTTATACTCAGTACACCTCGAAATTCACTCTTTCATTTGGAGAACTGCGTTCATGTGACATAAACTTCCTGAGAAAGTTTTTCTAGATGAATTTAATCTCCAGCAATTCAGATCCAACGTGGATCGCTACTTTCGCACGGGCACCACTCTTAGAGCACCTTAAGGAGTCATCGACCTTAAAATAGGAAAAATAGCAGAATGAAACCGTAACAGCATAATCAAACGAAAACATCAAGAAAAATATTATCAAAGAAATGACTGAAATTACCGAATATTTTACGAAGAGTAAACGAAAATTTGTAAATTCTCGTCTTTTCGGAAAGACGAAGAATTTCTCACACATGAACCCGAATACATCAATAGATTGATTAGAATTTTCGTAAAATTTAAAGTTATTTGCTTTCAAAACTGCCTGTTAAGTATGGAGAAAACTAATTCACAAACCAAGTTGTGAGGATTGAGTAAGAAAATTATATTGGTACAACTAAGCATAGTATACTAACTCGTTTGAAGGAACACATATTGGAATTTCTAGACAAAATAAGTCTCTGACTATGCCTCAGAAAATGTCCATAGAAAACGACCGCTAAATGACAATTGGCTTTTGATGCCTCTCTAAGTTTAGAAATTGAAAAATATAGCCGGATATAGATCATCCGGCGATTGATGAAGATCGTATCCTAAATAACCCGTTGTTCACTCTCTCATTGTAAAATTACAAGAGAAACCAGGAAAATCTCACTACCATAACAAGTAGTCATTAAAAATTAGGATTTGAGATACAATAAGGTAAAAGTCAGACATGCTGTTCCAATGAATAAAATATCAGAGTTACATGCACCACCCTGTATACTGACTCCACGCTCCGAAGTTTTTAAATTTATTAACATATCATCGCAGTAGACTCGTTAATGGAGAAAAGCCACGGGTCTGTTCGAGAGCGTAATAAATATCACTACTACTATTGAGAAGCCGTATCTGAGAGTCTCTCTATTGTAACAAGCATGCTTTAATTCACCATAAACTCACTCATTTCGAACATAACTCGCAACGGAAAATGTACTACCAGTTATTTACATAATAATAATGTCTGTAGGTACAGTTGTCTTTACAATTCACACTATTTATGAAGGTGGAACGAGGAGGGCAGAATGAATGTTTCGATATTTTACCCCCCGTTGAGGTAATGTTCCGGTGACGTTGCTCTATAGGGAGATGTCGTTAGAGATAGGGAGTAAATGAATGTTTTCTCATTGAATCCGGTTCCTAAATGAATTTTGATAAACAATTCATAGGAAAATTCCATTTTTATATTCAGAACAAAGTGAAGAATGTCATAAAATACAAACGTAATATTTTATTAGATATTATTCGTTATTTTGGCTCGAGCGATCCTCAGACAAAAATTTTAATTGAGATTAACTATTTTTGTCCGCTGATCACGAGTTCGTTTTCAAAATTCGACCCTCTGGTTGACTCTTGCAGATACGCCAACTCATTAGGGAAAATGAAAGGTAGAACTAAAACATCTGAGTCCAAAACAAGCATTGCATCAAACACCAGAACCGCATCACTCTTTAGGAGATTAAGTAGACTTCCGGAAGTAGACCAAAACAAAGTTTGGACTTAAAATTCGTGAATAGCAAAACAAACTACTCAAATCTGATGTTGAATTTTTTTTTAAAAACCAACACCACCCAGAAAAAAGGATATGCATCATTTCATATAATTTTTCATCATTTTATTCGATTTCATTACACGATTTATAGAGATTGTGCCATTATCCCTCAATCGATTTTCAATAATACATTCTCAAAAGTCAAGCTGTTGAAAAACGGCAAAATATGATATTTTGAAAAATATTGTAGCTTAACAGATACTTTTGCTTATGTAATACAAGTTCATGTCTTGTGTATCAGTTCATTGAGAGATACAAGTTCTGATTTCATTTTTTTTTCAAGGACAAAACACAAGCTTTACAAGAAAATCCTTAAGGCGCTCTAAGAGCGGTGCCTGTGCGAAAATAGCGATACAAGTTGGATTTGAATCGCTGGAGTTTAAATTCATTTTGGAAAAACGTACTCAGGAAGTTTCCACATGAACTGCGTTCATGTGGAACAGACTATTAAGGTTGCAAGTGATATTCATGTCTCCAATCAGGCGTATGGCTCTTTTCTGGATACAATCCAGCAGCTCCAGGATGTGCTCAGGAGCAGAGATCCATAGATAAGAATAATACTCCAAAGGAGGTCTGATATTAGCTTTATGAAGCATCAAAAGTTGCTGAGGTGTGTACAGTTTTCTGATTTGGAATAGTGTTCCAAGTTTTTGAGAAGCAGCATTTGCAACTCCAGCGGCATGATTGTGTCAAGACATATTGATGTCCATTTTAATCCCCAACAATCTTCTTAAAGCAGAGAGCGGAATTGTCTGTCCTGGCATTATTACATCCGGTTCAGAGACATTCCTCTTTTTTTGGAGAAAACCAATGCCTGGGTTTTTGTAGCATTGAATTGAACCTGGTTACTCTAACCCCAATTCGAAATCACCTCTAATTCTCCATTAGGATATGCAACATCCTGCCGCCGGTGAAGATGTGCATCCGCAGCCGATGTCCTGCAATCCAAATGAAATGACTATACAATTTTGCTGTCGTCAGCAAAGGAATATATTGGATTGTGGTTTTATTCAATAAGTCGTTGATATACAATAAAAAGAGAGTTGGAGACAATATGGATCCCTGGAGAACAACAGTGTAGATAGTGAAAGTACTCGAGAGATATTCATTGACGCCCACCTGCAGATAACTTTCTTTCAGGAAGTTGGAGAGCAAATCACAAAATTGATTCGGAAAGCCTTAGCATCAAAGTTTGGCCAAAAAACCCTGATGCCACACACAGTCAAAATCCTTAGAAATATCATACGCAACATTTTACTCGATTGCGCTATTCCAAATAAAGGTGAAATATGATAGAAGGTCGCCTATTGATCTTTGTTGTTGTTGTTGATGATCGCAAATTTTTCAACTAGTAGATTTGCTTTTTCCATGGCTGTTGTTACAATTGAACCATTTGCTAGTGTTAGTGGTGGAATTATGGATTTTTCAATTAATTAACAGCTTTAGCTAACGACCAGAAAGATCTACACCCGTTGGAATTGACAAGCAGAACATCCCTAATTCTCTGATTGTGAAGTTCCTTGCTCTCATTTATTTTTAGTTCACAGCTGTTGCGAGCGTCGAAAAATCTAGTTCGGTTTTTGGTAGTGGGATTTTTGTACCACTGCCAGTAGGCAAGATTTTTGGAGGCGACAGTTTGCTCGCAATCTTTTTGAACCAAGGAAAAGGAATATATGTATCCGTGGATGATAGAATAACTTCCGTGAATTCAAAAGCACGGGTTGATGGATCATTAGAGCTGAAACAAACATCTATCCAGGAGAAATTTCGGATATCGTCATGAAGATGCTTCCAGTTAGTAGATCTGTAATGTCGAACTTTAAGCGGCTTTGGTTGTTCCACGACATTTATTGGTGATTCACTCAACACTGAGAGGAGTTCGTGGTCAGGAGATTCCAACGGAGACCTTACGGTGACTGTAAATTTTTGGATTGGTTGTTGAGTTTAGGTCCAGAAGACTAGCATACTTACCATCACGGTCAGGAATCCTGGTTGGCTTATTTATAATCTGAGTAAGTCCTCAATAGAAGATGCAAACTCTTACTACAGAATCCTGAAAAACTTTTCAGTACGTTAGTTTTAAATGAAACTGATTTTTATGACGAACGATTTTTCAATATGATTTGAATATTTTTACTCTTTTAGCTTTCTATTTCTCCATCTCCATACTAAAAATGGAAAAAATTTCCAAAGACAATTCTATTGGGTAATAAAAATACAGAAATCTGTCTATCCCAAAAAGTATTCTCTCATCAAAATATACCCCTTTCAATTTCAAAATGATTATGATTTTCTTAAAGACTTTTTTTCGACAAAATGTCTATGTTCTATAAAGTCAGTTGATAATAATGATACGTTTGAACATCATGAACTGCAAAAGAGAAAGAACATTACAAAATACCTATTGAAATGGAAATGAGTAATTCAATCACAAAAAGGACATATTATTTGATCGTGATTATACAGGTTATATCAATGATAGCGCCTTTTCTGTAAACAAAAATTCTTTGAATAATAGTTATAGAGAATGGTGAATGCTTCATTGAAAAATCCTACAACGTACAGGGCGTCTAATAAAAGTGTGACTTTTCAAAGTTGTGTTTCAAACAGAACATATACTATCTGTATTAAACTCATTGTTTTAAAAAAATCAAATCAGGGTGTTTCGGAAGTCAAACTGGGATTTAATATGAATAATGGGTTCACTCAACACCAAATTTATTCTACTCGATCGGAAGGAAAGAAACTCAGATATTTTTGAGAGTAGTGCATTTCAATTTCTCATTAATAATTTCATCTAGTGTCGCTTTCCATTTTCAGAGGTAACTGAAACCCCGGATTACTTTTTTAATTTTTCTCAAATAGAATATCCTGTGAAAAAAATTGAGCTTTTGAAAAATATAGGGTTCAACTACTTCCATTTTGAGCCCAACTATCTTCAATTCCTTCCAAACTACAAATAATGTTTATTTTGTATAGAGCGGAAAAACACTTTCAGTCCGCTATTTTGTCACAATTCATCATCACCTTCAATGCATTTTATAACTTTCTGAACAACCTGGATGGTTTTCCATCAGACCACCCACAAAGGCGATCACATATATTTTTCTTCATAATATTCACAAGTACAAGTTGGAGGTAAAAGTGAACGAAGGCGTCAGATTGATGTAACTCTCAAACACGGTTTAGAATTACAAAAACCCACAATGCACAATCAAAGGATTTATTATTGACGTTTGCGAACATTTGCATTCAGTTCAGCTTGCATAGATCCTCCCACGGCAGTTCTTAATGTCTTTATTACCATTGTGGAAATCTACGAGATTATATGTGATGAAAATTATGATTGTTAAAAATGGATCTGAATGATATTCGTACATGAAAATAGTAAACTCTTTCAGGAACAAGATTAAATATGATTATTTCTGAAAGGATCTTGTTAAAGAGATAAAGAAAAATATGAGCCGAATGTATATTAGAGGACTGTTTAAATAATAATATTAAAAAAAACAAAAACAATGGCTGAATACCGTCATGAGAATCGTTTGACACTACAAACATACTTGTTCCGTGAAAGTGAGGAATCAAAGAAGGAAGCCGATTATTGACAATGTTTATGTTGAAATTGCTATTTTTGTATTTACTGTGTCTTGAATCCAGCAGTTCCATTGGGGAGAGTTGAAGAAGAGTGCGACACTTTCAGCGATTCAATAGAGAGCATTATGAAAAAAATTCAATGTAAGAACCATCCGAACTCTATAATGTACAGGATTTTATTTTTGGGAATTCAGCTAAACATAATCATAATTGGATTTCAATAATTGGTGAAGGAGAAGGTTTTCGTATTGTTGCATTGCGAGTGGATTTTATTTTGATTAAATTGTAACGAGGGCTCTTGAAGTAACAATTGAAATTTTTTGTCAATTTAAAGTTCATTTAGTATTTTTATCACATTAATAAATGTTTTGAGATGACTGATAAGGTACTTATTTGTATATTTGGTACTACAAGATCAGTTCGACCACGATCTCCAGACCGGATTCTGTTCTCTCTAATAATGTTTATTATTGATACCGCCATTTAATATCGGAGAAAAAGTTTTTCTGTCATATTTTCATCAAAATGGTTTGCGATTAAATCTTCTTGTCTGTGTATTTGGTACTATAAGATCAGTTCGACCACGATCTCCAGACCGGATTCTGTTCTCTCTAATAATGTTTATTATTGATACCGCCATTTAATATCGGAAAAAAAGTTTTTCTGTCATATTTTCATCAAAATGGTTTGCAATTAAATCTTATATTTTTCGATAATTTGGCAGATGCCCTATGTAATACGTTTCACTTCCGTAAACTGAAAATTGACAAACCATATAATGACAAAATGAAAGGGACATCCGTTGCCTTCTTAGTGAAGTTTTTCCTAGAAAAATATAAAAAATTATAATCAAATGGGAGATACATCGCAAGCTCCTTTTCAAAATTCAAGAAAACTTCTCTTGATAGTCATTTTGGTTCATGAAATTTTGGTGAATAAAGTGACTTAATAACATGCTTGCAATTTCTCACATGGTATATATCGATTTATTACCAAAAAATAGTTCCCGTTGGTATTAGTATAAAAATAAAATGATAACTTCAGTTATTCACAAGTATGACATTATCAATGTGGGAGAAAAAGATTCTACCCTGAGAACCAAACTGAAAAGTTGTAAAATGATAAATACAATGTTATTGCGTGTTATAAGATTGCTCGCGTAAGCCTAAGTGCAAGAAAAATCTTCCAAATAACGATAGATCAGTCGCTTTGCTATCAGTGATATCAAAAATCATGGAGATAGCCGTAAACCACCATATCCTCAAATATTTGGGAGGCTTTAACATCTTGAGCGACCATCGATATGGCTTTCTAAAACAAAGATCAACAGACGACCTTCTATCGTATGTCACCCATATTTGGAATAACGCAATCGAGAAATATGGAGAGTCAAGAGCTGTTGCGCTTGATATTTCTGAGGCCTTTGACCGTGTGTGGTATGAGGGTTTGCTGGCCAAACTCAGATGCTATGGCTTGTCGGATCATTTTTGTGTATGGCTCTCAATTTTCCTGAGAAAACTTTCCTTGCAAGTGGTCGTCAATGGATATCTCTCAAATACTTTTACCATCAACGCCGGTGTTCTCCAGGGATCCACATTTTCTCCAACCCACTTCTTATTGTACATCAACGACTTATTGGAAACGACAGCACACTCGTCATTCCATTTGGATACCAAGACATCCTGCTGCGGATGAACATTTGCACCAGCAGTAGGATGTTGCATATCTTAATGAGGATCTAGAAGTGATTTCGTATTGGGGTGAAAGTAACCAGGTTCAATTCAACGCCACGAAAACCCAGGCATCGGTTTTCTCCAAAATGATGAATGTCTTCGAACCGAATATAATAATGCCAGAACAGACCATACCGATTTCTGCTTCGATAGGATTGCTGAGTGTTAAAATGGACACTAATATTTCTTGGCACATTCATGTTGCTGTAATTGCAAGGGCTGCTTCTCAAAAGCTTGGTCCACTGTTCCGAACCAGAAAACTGTACACACCTCAGCAACTCCCTGAAGCTGCTGGATTCTGTCGAGAAAAGAGCCATCCGCCTAATTGGAGACGCGAACATAACTTGCAATCCGGATAGTCTGGAACATCGAAGAAACGTTGGAGATTTGTCACTCTTCTATAGATGCTTTCACAGGGAGTGTTCAAGGGACTTGGCATATTTAATTCCACGAAGAGCTGTGCATATCAGAAATATACGACGTAGTGTGGCTGCTCATAGATTTGAGGTTCAACTCAGTACACCTCGAACTTTGCTGTTTGAAAACTCTTTCATTTGGAGAACTGCGTTCATGTGGAATAAACTTCCTGAGAACGTTTTTTCCAATGAATTTATTCTCCAGTGATTCAAATCCAATGTGAATCACTATCTAAACAGGCACCGCTCTTAGAAGCACACCAAAGTTTATTCTGTAGTGCTTGTGTTCTTTTCTCAAAATAAAGAAGTGCCCAAAAATTATTATCTTATGGAGACCAACCATGTCTTCAAATATATGAAAAATGAAATCTTACATCTGGATTCCAGTTATCCTTTTGTAGTTACAACACAAACTTTTCTTCAAGTTTTGCATTATCAATGCTATATACTCTATTGAGAAAATCCATTAGAAAATATAATAATGTATATACCAGAAAAATATGTACATTCACATCAAATTGGTCAACTGAAAATTGCCAGCTATTGTAAAATTTTTCAAAAAAATCTTACACATCCTCAGTAGAACATACTGTGGACGAAAGTATATTTAAAACAAATTTTAAATTAGGTCAGAACTGACCGTCGCGTCGAGTGACGAACATCTGGGTTAACAATAGTTATTATTATAAGAAAACAAATTTAAATTGAAAGGGAAATATTTTTTGGGAAATAAAGGTTTCGGCTTTCCCAATAGATTTATTTGTTGACTGAATTTTTTTCCATAAAATCGCCCAAGGATTCACTCCTTCAAGAATCATCATCTCATTCTGAAACTCCCTGTATCATGTGAATTTCTCAGATATTGGAAGAAGTAATCTTGTCCATTATAGAACTCCTGTATTAGATGATAAAATTATTGAGAGAGTTGATAGTGAGAGAAGTTCAAAAATTCCAATTCCTACGATCTGTGCCGCATGATTGAGAATTGTGGATTCAGCTCATACCCATTCATATAGGGATCGGACAGATTTCGTGTTCTACGTAAACAGTTGACAAGCCATATTTAAAGCTTATCTTAATTTGCAGTCAATTGAACATTTATTTATTTGCAGAGAAATAAACGAAAGGCTTCGATTTAGATAAGAGAATAAATCATTGGAGGGTCGAATTAACACAGCCAGCAAATATTTATTGTTGTTTGTGGTGATAAATTTACCGAGAAAATGAGGAAAATGCTTAGAGAGAATTGCGGAATATGGTGAATTATTGAAACTGGGAATTACTCAGTGGAGCAAGTGTGAGATAATCTCAATTTATTATTCACAACATATTATTCACAAACGCTTGAAAAATTATTCTCAGAAGATATTCGAATGCATAGAATGAATTGAATGTGTTAATAAATTTAGAACAGCTCGTGTTGTGGAAGTGACAGTTTTCCAACGTTTCAAATGAAACACGGTGTTCTAATAGCTATTTTTGATATGGGTATAGAAAGTAAGGTTTTATTTTGTGAGTGAAAAAGTTTGTGAATCGAGCGTAGCGAGTTGAGCCATTTCGGAAAAAAATAAAACTGACATTTAACACAAATATCATACAAATTTTTTGTACAACTTTCCTGTTTTCATAATGGAATATATAAATTTAATATTGTTAAAAAGACACAATCTGACATCTCTTGTCAGTTAACTATTTTCATGTTATCGCATTTGCTGTGAAGTGGCCATGACGCAGGTGACGCAGAATCCCCTGGTTACTAACAAGTAGTATTGTTTACAGTTCACGCGTTTTATTTAAAGTTACATTGAAAGTTCTTGCTGGTGTTTAATGTCTTGCACAATGAAGAACAATACTGAGGAACTGTGTACCTGACGATATTAAAGAGGCTACAGAAAGAGCTTCAACTGAATTGTTACCAAAAAAATCGGCTCGCATATTTCAATTTTCCTAGCTAGTGTAGACTCAAAAACGTCGAGAGAAATTTTAACGAAACCGTCTTCTTACCCTATCTAGCAGAGAAATCAAAAATATGGAATTCGGCAACTT